>JAVTVY010003136.1:0-32144 GCA_036873755.1 Hanleya hanleyi | reverse complement strand
GCTTTTTCGACTCAGTATAACATGCCTGACTAATCATTTCGCTTGGTACGGGAAGACATATATTGTTTCGCTTGGTGAACGAAAAGATTTAATCTTTAAGCGCAATATATAAACGAAACGAATTACCGGACACAGAACGTGTTTACCCTTGTATATTAAAGGCTATGCCACATATATTTATAGCATAGGGATTATAATAGCGGCTGGGGAAAGCCCCGACACGTGGACTTCCTGGCCTGGTTTGCAAAATAAAAACACAAATTTGCACAAAGTCGAACGAAAAGAGAAACCCGTTCGAAACGCGTTTATAAAACGCATTCACAAACGCGTTTACAAACGCGTTTCGATCAGAGCAAACGCGTTTGACGAGGGAAACGCGTTTTGATAAAATAAAAATTAAGCGATATTGCAAGCGTTTCGTTTACTATAATCGTTTGGTAAGCGTTTGAAACGCGTTTACATTTCGTTCCGTTCGCGTTTCGTTAGGTCAAACTAAACGAAAATAACCGGACACCGAACGCTTTTACCCCTGTACCATTAATATGAATCGAATCGGGAAAATTCTGGTACGTACATTGCATCACCGAGCGAATATAGGCAGTTAACAGGAGATCATACACAGAAGATATATGTTATAGCAGTTGAAACGAGTCATATGTTTCGATTAACGAAAATTAATTCTGCACGTAAGGAATCGTTTCAATTAATTAATTAATGTGTTCTTCATTCGTGGTAAATCTAGATAGAAAAAACGAATCTTTGTTCATTATTCTCGAAAATACTGAGAATAGTAGTATAGAAAACTGATTTAAAGTTAAGTTGGCCTACTTATATGTTCCCCGGGGAGGATTTGAGGAGGTCAGGGTCACGGGGCGATCACGTGATCAAGGCACAAGAGACCAAAAACTACCTCCAGCACAGAAGAGTTCCAATCTAGGGGGGAGGTAACTCTGGGTGACTATAGTTCCGGCAAAGGGCCCCTGGGCATGTATTCTTTCGCGGTGATGCGGTCTGGCGGTGATGCGGTCGCGGGAAAAAGCTTCCGCGGAGAAAAAGTAGTCCCCAGACTTGAAATACGCTGCATGGTCCGATGGGGTCGAGTGAGGTATCAAAGTGAAGCATTCGTGAAGGGGCATCCAGTCATGGGTGGGTGCATGTAAAATTATGATTTTTTCCCGAAACTATAAAAAGCGGAACACGGACTTTACCCCTAAAATAGGGGAAAACCCCTATCAACTCTAGCCAAAAGGGCTAATATCGGTCCCCGGGCTTATCGGGGCCTGCCTATCAAGTCAATGGGGTGGGTGAATGTAAAATTAGGATTTTTTCCGAAAATATAAAAAGCGGAACACGGACTTTACCCCTACAATAGGGGTCTGTATCATACAATATAAGGGAAAATGCCTGTATGGGGTATGGGGATGGTCAATTTTTTTCGTGGGCTTTACTATGGCTTGTGGGATCGCGTTTTTCTCGTCTCGCCAAGAAAATGACAATGGGAAGGGTCCCGGAGCGAATCGGTGAAATTTTTGGGAAAAGTCACCGAGGTCTGTATATAGGCTCATACTGGCTATATGGGGGGAGGGGTGGTCAAATTTTTTTGTGGGCTTTACTATGGGTTGTGGGGTCTCGTTTTTCTCGTCTCGCCGAGAAAAACACAATGGGAGGGGTCCCGGAGCGAATCGGTGAAATTTTTGGAAAAATACCGGGTAGGGCTGTATATAGGCCTATAGGCAGGCTATATGGGGGATAGGTCCAACCTGGGAAATTCACACACGTTCATTGTGATATGGGTTGTTTGGTCTTGTTTTTCTCGTCTCGCCGAGAAAAACACGATGGGAGGGGTCCCGGAGGTAAGCGGTGACACTTTTGGGAAAAGTCATCGAGGGCTGTATATAGCCCTATAGGCTGGCTATGGGGGTATAGGTTCAACCTGGGAAATTCACACACGTTCATTGTGATATGGGTTGTTTGGTCTTGTTTTTCTCGTTTCGTCATTTAGAACATGATGGGAGGGGTCTCAGAGCGCAACGGTGAAATTTTTGGAAAAGTACCGGGTAGGGCTGTATATAGGCCCATAGGCTGGCTATGGGGTATAGGTTCAACCTGGGAAATTCAAACACGTTCGTTGTGATATGGGTTGTTTGGTCTTGTTTTTCTCGTCTCGTCATTTAGAACACGATGGGAGGGGTCCCGGAGGTAAGAGATGATTTTTTTGGAAAAAGTAACGGAGGTCTGGGTAGGCCCATAGTCCTATACTGCATGTCTATGGGGTATAGGTCCATACCGGGTGGACGTTTTGGGGTCTAGGTGAGTCCCTAATGGTCCTATTGTGTCGTAGGAGGTCTTATTTTGAAGCTCTCGTGGAGGAGCATCCGACTAGTCTAATGGTTCGTCCGTGTTCAATAGTCTGCGCATGCGCAATTTGGCCGTAATATAGAAAGCAGACATTTTGGGGGGTACGTGAGGTGTGTTTGGGATGGAGATGGACCACTATGGGTCCAAATGGGTCGTGGGAGGTGTCAAAGTGAAGCTTGTGTGGGGTAGAGTCGGAATGGCGTGTTTTTAGCGCAAGTCGCGTCAATCTGCGCATGCGCAGTTGGGTGTAGTAAGTAGAGTTGCCATTTTGGGGCAGTACAAGAAGGTATTTGTGGTAGAGATGGACCATCCGTGGTCCGAATGCGTCCTGGGAGGTGTCATTTTGTAGCTCTCGGGATGTACATTCCAATTTGAGAGATGTTCCCGTCATTTGTGACGTCATCGGTGACGTCATCAGTAGGAGTAGTAGGGAAAGTGGACATTTAGGGGAAGTGAAGGAAGGTATTTGGTGTAGATATGGACCATCCCTGGTCCGATTGTGTCGTGGGAGGTGTCATTTTGTAGCTCTCGGGGTGTAGACCCCGATTTGAGAGATGTTCGCGTCATCTGTGACGCCATCGGTAACGTCATCAGTACGAGTAGTAGCGAAAGTGGGCATTTTGGGGAAGTGCAGGAAGGTATTTTGGGTAGAGAGGGGCCATCCTTGGTCCGAATGCGTCGGTGGAGGTGTCATGTTGTAGCTCTCGGGGTGTACATCCCGATTTGAGGGATGTTCACGTCATCTGTGACGTCATCAGTAGGGAGTAGTAGCCAAAGTGGGCGTTTTGGGGGTGTGTGGAGGTGTGTTTGGGGTAGAGAGGGAAGGATTAGTAGTATAAAAGCGCATTTCGAGCCCTATTGATCTTGCGGCGCTATGCGCAATGAGTGTATGCGCGTATGCGTGTGTGGGTGTGGGTGTGTGTGTGCGTGTGTGTGTGTATGCTTGCGTGCGTGTGTACGCGTGTGTGTGTGTTTATGCGTGTGTGTATGCGTCTGTGTGCGTGTGTGTATTGGTGTGTGTGTGTGTGCGTGTGTGTGTATGTGTGTGCGTGTATGTGTGCGTGTGTGTGTATGCATGTGTGCATGCGTCTGTGTGTGTGTGCATGTGTCTGTGTGTGTGTTTATGCGTGTGTGTTTACGTCTGTGTGTCTGTGGGCTGGCGCGTACGCGTGCGTGTGTGTGTGTCCGTATGCAGGCGCACGCTCCTGTGGTGCACCCTGTACCCTATAGCCCGTAGGGCATAGGGTACGCCACCAAGCACAGGATACATGTACTCTGCACATGTCCATGTATTCTGCCCATATTCATGCACATGTACTCTGTTCCTGTACATGTAGTCTGTTCATGTACATATACTGTCAATGTACATGTTCCTTGTCCTTCTACATGTACTCTGTGCATGTCATTCTACATGTACTCTGTTCACAACCGGTGACAGAACAACAACAACAAGGATGACAGGTCAATCATTTTATTTTCCCCTCCAGTACATTATACCCAAGCTGGGGGAGTCGCGTTGGGTATGTTTACAATACAAGTAGCCTCTTGTCCAATCAGAGGCCGCAATTTACATCTGTCATATTCGTTCCTGTCCGTTAGATGTATTATCGGCTGTTCTTGTCCAATCAGAAGTCGCCATTTCAGAAAGTTTCATCTTCTGCCATGTTCGCGCTGAACCGTTTGTTCTAATCGTCGTCATGCAGGCCAGGATACCGTTGAGGCGTATTGTGGGTATTTATCACTGCATGGGTGAATGTAAGTGAATACATTCACCCGGTGGGAAGATTCCGTAATTTGGTCACAAAGAACGTAACATTGGTCACCCTCTCTACGACCCGTTGCAAGTTGGGTCGCAGTTCATAGGCTCATCCCAAGACATCCAATTGTTCCACTTGGTCCAGCATCATCTCTAGCGACGCCCGGTTAATGATGGTAAACGGTTGGTCAAATACCCGTATGTTACTGCTCGGGTGAAAGTATCGGACTTGATCTGTCTCCTTATGCTGCAGCACATAACCAAACGCCAGATTTAATTTGAAGGACGTAGCTTGGTCATTGAAGATGGCTTCCATGTAGCTGCGCAGACGGGCGAGGTTGGTCAGTCGGAAATTGTAGATATCTTGAATAGGGCGATGACGGTGGAAACAGTCCCGTATCATGGGCCAATGGCGCCGAAAGATGTCACTCACTGGATGGGCGTCCTGTAAGAGATCGCTGGGAACATCCACCGCATCTTCCAGAAAATGTTCGATGTTGTCAGCCGTCTGACTGGGAACTGTAACGCTGGGGGCCGGCTGGATATCTAGGCTCTTCTGAACTGTGGGTACAGGCGGGCTCTCCGTGTTCGCATCACCAGTGACATTCGTCTCCCCGGGCTCATCTTCACTAGGTCTGTCCCTCATGGGTGCCTCTCTAGTAGGAAGTTGTCGCTCATACCGTGGTGACGGACTATGAATCAAATGTTGATGCTGTTTTAACTGACTGGGTCGTTTGAAGAGTTGACCACATTCATTACATTGTTCCGTCTCGTGGAGTGAGCGTTCATGGCGCAGTAAAGCATCTTCCCGATTAAATGACCGTGCGCAGATTATACAAGTATATCGTGCACCTTTGTGGATGGAGGATTGTGTATATGCGTCTGTGTATGCGTGTGTGTGTGTGTGTGTATGCATCTGTGTAGGTGTGGGTGTGCGTGTGTGGGTATGCAGCATGTGTGTGTATACATCTGTGGGTATGTGTGTGTATGTCGCCGTGCTCCATGATACAGACAGATGAGAGGAACACCAGGGTTCCAGGAATTGACATTTGACCCCTGCGCGCGCTAGCGCATATTGACCTTTGACCTCAGAAATTTGCATATTACGTGACAGAGGTCAAAGGTCAATGAGTGCACTTGGAGCTCAGAGCTCGGAAGTGACATTTGCATATGACCTCTGTGAGGTCACTTCCGCTACCGTTCACGTGACCGGAACTGACCTTTGACCCCTGCGCGCGCTAACAATACCGGATAAAAATTGCGCGCAGGGGTCAAAGGTCAGTTCCGGTCACGTGAACGGAAGCGATAGTGACCTCACAAAGGTCATATGCAAATGTCACTTCCGAGCTCTGAGCTCCGAGTGCACTCATTGACCTTTGACCTCTGTCACGTTATATGCAAATTTCTGAGGTCAATATGCGCTAGCGCGCGCAGGGGTCAAAGGTCAGTTCCTGGTAACCTGGTGTTCCTCTCATCTGTCTGTATCATGGAACACGGCGACATACACACACCTACCCACAGACGTATACACACATATGCTGCATACACACACACGCACACACACACACACCCACACACACATGCATACACACACGCGTACACACACTCGCAAGCGCACACACACGCACACGCACAAACACGCATTCACACACATGCATACACACATGCATACACACACGCACACGCACACACACGCATACACAGACGCATATACACACGCACGCATACACACACGCATACACACACGCGTACATACACATGCATACACACACACGCATACGCTGGCATACACACACGCACACACACGTACACACATACACAGAGACCCATACACACATACACATAGACTCATAAACACACGCACACACACACACGCGTAAACACACTCGCAAGCACACACACATACACACACCGAGGCATACACACACACACATACACACGCACAGGCACGCACACGTACACACATACGCGCATACAAACATTGCGCATAGCGCCGCAAGATCAATAGGGCTCGAAATGGGCTTTTATACTACTAATCTTTCCCTCTCTACCCCAAACACACCTCCATACACCCCCCAAAACGCCCACTTTGGCTACTACTCCCTGCTGATGACGTCACAGATGACGTGAACATCCCTCAAATCGGGATGTACACCCCGAGAGCTACAACATGACACCTCCCACGACGCACTCGGACCAAGGATGGCCCCTCTCTACCCAAAATACCTTCCTGCACTTCCCCAAAATGCCCACTTTCGCTACTACTCGTACTGATGGCGTTACCGATGGCGTCACAGATGACGCGAACGTCCCTCAAATCGGAGTCTACACCCCGAGAGCTACAACATGACACTTCCCACAACACAATCGGACCAGGGATGGTCCATCTCTACACCAAATACCTTCCTGCACTTCCCCAAAATGTCCACTTTCGCTACTACTCCTACTGATGACGTCACCGATAACGTCACAGATGACGGGAACATCCTTCAAATTGGAATGTTCATCCCGAGAGCTACAAAATGACACCTCCCAGGACGGATTCGGACCAAGGATTGTCCATCTCTACCCCAAATACCTTCTTGTACTGCCGCAAAATGGCAACTTTACTTACTACACCCACCTGCGCATGCGCACATTGACACGTCTTGCACTAAAAATACGCCATTCTGACTCTACCCCACACAAGCTTCACTTTGACACCTCCCACGACCCATTTGGACCCATAGTGGTCCATCTCTACCCCAAACACACCCCCACGTACCCCCCAGAATGCCTACTTTGTATACTACGGCCAAACTGCGCATGCGCAGACTATTGAACACGGGCGAACCATTAGTCGGATGCTCCGCCACGAGAGCTTCAAAATAAGACCGCATACGACACAAAAGGACCATTAGGGACTCACCTAGATCCCAAAACGTCCACCCGGTATTGACCTATACCCCATAGCCATGCAGTATAGGCCTATGGGCCTACCTAGACCACCGTGACTTTTTCCAAAAATTTCACCCCTTACCTGCGGGACCCATCTCATCGTGTTCTAAATGACGAGACGAGAAAAACAAGACCAAACAACCCATATCACAATGAACGTGTGTGAATTTCCCAGGTTGAACCTATACCCCCATAGCCAGCCTATAGGCCTATATACAGCCCTTGGTGACTTTTCCCAAAAGTTTCACCGCTTACCTCCGGGACCCCTCCCATCGTGTTTTTCTCGGCGAGACGAGAAAAACAAGACCAAACAACCCATATCACAATGAACGTGTGTGAATTTCCCAGGTTGAACCTATACCCCATAGCCAGCCTATGGGCCTATATACAGCCCTACCCGGTACTTTTCCAAAAATTGCCGTTGCGTTGAGACCCCTCCCATCATGTTCTAAATGACGAGACGAGGAAAACAAGACCAAACAACCCATATCACAATGAACGTGTGTGAATTTCCCAGGTTGGACCTATCCCCCATATAGCCAGCCCATGGGCCTACCCAGGCCTCGGTGAGCTTTTTCCAAAAATTTCACCGTTTCGTTCCAAAACCCCTCCCATCATGTTCTAAACGACGAGACGAGAAAAACAAAACCAAACAACCCATATCACAATGAACGTGTGTGAATTTCCCAGGTTGGACCTATCCCCCATATAGCCAGCCTATAGGCCAAAATACAGCCCTACCCGGTACTTTTCCAAACATTTCACTGATTCGCTCCGGGACCCCTCCCATTGTGTTTTTCTCGGCGAGACGAGAAAAACGAGACCCCACAACCCATAGTAACACCCACAAAAAAAAAACTGACCACCCCTCCCCCCATATAGCCAGTATGAGCCTATATACAGACCTCGGTGACTTTTCCCAAAAATTTCACCGCTTCGCTCCGGGACCCCTCTCATCGTATTTTTCTTGGCGAGACGAGAAAAACGAGACCCCACAACCCATAGTAAAGCCCACGAAAAGAAATTGACCACCCTCCCCCCATACAGGCATTTTCCCTTATATTGTATAATACAGACCCCTATTGTAGGGGTAAAGTCCGTGTTCCGCTTTTTATATTTTCGGAAAACAATCCTAATTTTACATGCCCCCACCCCATTGACTGGATAGGCAGGCCCCAATAAGCCCGGGGACCGATATTAGCCCTTTTGGCTAGAGTTGATAGGTGTTTTCCCCTATTTTAGGGGTAAAGTCCGTATTCTGCTTTTTATAGTTTCGGGGAAAAAATCCTGATTTTACATGCACCCACCCCATTGACTTGATAGGCAGGTCCCAATAAGCCCGGGGACCGATATTAGCCCTTTTGGCTAGGGTTGATAGGTGTTTTCCCCTATTTTAGGGGTAAAGTCCGTATTCCGCTTTTTATAGTTTCGGGGAAAAAATCCTAATTTTACATGCACCCGCCCCATTGACTTGATAGGCAGGTCCAAATAAGCCCAGGGACCGATATTAACCCTTTTGGCTAGCGTTGATAGGTGTTTTCCCCTATTTTAGGGGTAAAGTCCGTGCTCCGCTTTTTATAGTTTCGGGAAAACATCCTAATTTTACATGCACCCACCCATGACTAGATGCCCCTTCACGAATGCTTTACTTTGATACCTCACTCGACCCAATCGGACCATGCAGCGTATTTGAAGTCTGGGGACTACTTTTTCTCCGCGGAAGCTTTTTCCCGCGACCGCATCACCGCCAGACCGCATCACCACGAAAGAATATATGCCTAGGGGCCCTTTGGCGGAACTATAGTCACCCAGAGTTACCTCCCCCCTAGATTGGAACTCTTCTGTGCTGGAGGTAGTTTTTGGTCTCATGTGCCTTGATCACGTGATCGCCCCGTGACCTTGACCTCCTCAAATCCTCCCCGGGGGAACAAATAAGTAGGTCAACTTAACTTTAAATCAGTTTTCTATACTACTGAGAATAAACGACCACCTTCTTTAAGAAAAAGAGATCCTCATTTTTTAATCATTTATTTGTACACAATCCGCCCAATTGACCGAGAAGTAGACTGGTATATTGCAAAAGCGTGGTGTTTTTGGCGCACGTATCTAAACAAGCGAGCCGGGGACTAGAAGTGAATATCCATCAGTGTAATGGTATATTGATATGATTCATATTATCTATAAATTTCGCAAAATATTGGCAGTCGTAATTATTCCGTATTAATTTCACAAATAGGTATTCTGGTGAGGATGGTTAACGAGTAAACATTTTTTTATGGTTCGCGACCAGACAATGTACCTCTAACATTCATAGCACAATAATGTAATAATTATTACTTTGGGGAGGGTTTTTTTTTACTAAAACATTGTAATTATTTGTCATTATGGGGCAATTAATTAAAAACTGAACGAACAGCGTGCCAGGTCGTGCTTGACTTCATGGACCGACGCGCAAATTTATGAAATATACAACGACTGATCATGATTATAGATAATGATTGGCACGACGGAGAGCAAGTGAGAAATGGCTACATTGTAGTCAAAACCTGCGGCTGTGGCAGCAATACAGTGAAAGATATATCAGCGGAGGGTGTGGACTTCATATGGGCAGTTATTCGGCAACGTTAGAAAAAAAGATGATCTTGTTTGCATCTCAATATTAGGATTATCAAAACCGGAAACTTCATAGCCTGTAGGATGTATTGACGGGAGATCCACGTGACTTGTAGCAATATTTGTTTTAGAAACACAGCGCCATCTGTCAGCGCTTTGGCAATGCCATGGTTCAAGTATCGTGTGTGCCAAGTTTAAACAAATCGATTTTTGCAAATCAAAAAGGCTCTAGAATATTTGAAAAGTCAAATCAACTTCAAGGATTTGGTCATAGCGCGAAAATCTGCGCTCTCCGGTCTCCCTTATAGCTTACTTTGCCGAGCAAAGAGAGAGGCATACTGACATATAATGACACATTTCACTATTCAAATTTAGGTCTATGATTTAGGTTTCTGCTTTTACGTGTTATCATCTGCAAACTAAATACCATGACACTTTTTTTCTTGCAGCAAGTCAATATCAATACATGTTTTGCTCCTTTTGTATAAATGATTAACTATTTCATTATTATGAAATAAATTGATTTTTGAGAGAGAAAGAATAAATTGGTCGTCTGCGAGATTCGAACCCACGACGCCGGCTTATCGCGTCGATGCTCTACTGACTGAGCTATGACGGCTCATGTATTATGTATGTATTACAACCGTGAATTGTCCCTGTGATGACCAACCTTCTCTCTCGGTGTTGCACTGTGCGCAACTGGCTTTATTATAAAGCCAGTTGCGCACAATGCAGCACCGAGACGGAAGGTTTGTCATAAAGCTAGTTGAACACATTGCAACACCGAAAATGCTCACGTGCGGCGAATCACGGTTCACAGCTGAGACCTGTAAAATCCTTACACCATAAATGCGTGACGTAATAGGAGTTCGACGGAATAGACCGATCGGTCGCGAATATAACAAGACACATTGAATTGCATTCCAATGAGGGTTCCCGAAATTTTCAAAACAGCCGAAACGTCGCGTCCTGGAACTATGGCAAGGTCCATTGAAGCGCATGCCAACGCGGGTGCCCGATTATTCAAAAGTGTCCACAAAACGTATGCGGCAACCATGGCAAGCCCTACTGGAAACTACACGAGAAAGGGTTTCCCAATATGACAATTCTGCAATGGCTGAAGATTTCACGTCGCGTTCCTAGTCGTCCGTGTAATCGATAGAGACAAAACATCATTAGGAAGCAGGTGGAACCCCTTGGCGGTGTATACATAAAGACAAAAACAAAACTTTCACTGGACATTCAAAGCTGCAAATCCTATGTTTACGTATACTACAATTTATATATCTGGCACGGCTAGCTACCAACAGCTATGTGTATATACTTATGTTCTGTGTCTTATGTGTGATTGGTTGTGTGTGTGGAGTGGTCGGGTCAATATGTTCATACAATTACACTGGCCACGCTATGTCTCAACCATCCGTAATAGCACGGGTCTGTACCAGTTTAAATTTGCTTGTATATGCGTTGTTTGAAGTGTGTGTTTTGGGGGTTTAAACGCGGTATTACCCCAACGTCAAACCTTTATTGTCGCGCTTTATGTTGTATTATTGTTGAATATTGTGGGGAATCATGTACCGTACATTTTATTCGTCAAATTCACTTGATGTTTTATTACAAACGCTTTATTTAATGGTCGATTGTAATACCACAGGCCCGCAAAACAAGAGTTTTGGGGCTGTGGACGGTGGTATTACGGTGAAGTGTCGAAATATGGGGTCTCTATATATAACCCCATGCTTTATATAAATCCACAACTTACATATAGCATGGGGTTATATATAGAGACCCCATATTTCGACACTTCACCGTAATACCACCGTCCACACCCCCCAAAACTCTTGTTTTGCGGGCCTGTGGTAATACCAAGCGTAACTTCCAAGTTACATAAAATAGAACCCGATTACTGATTGAGTTAGATATAAAATACTTGATAGTTTCTTGGAAGAGAGTAATTTTCATCGAAGCCAGTAATAGGATGGGCACGTATCTTCTTGCAAACATTTTAATAACCGTCTATGTATATTTGGTTGTCCCATATATGAACACTTTCGTCGAAAGGTCGTTGAATGTTGTCAGGAAACTCATGGGGTTGCTGGAGGTAACCTAAGTAAAATATGAAATCTAACGTCAATTAACCCTATCTGGCCAGGGCGATTTGAGGTGTATCGCAGCCTGGGGGGAGTGCGCCCCCCTATATTTTCTCTACCACTAAGGCTAGAGCGCTGAAACTTACCACACAGTATCTTTGGTTCAAGCTCTACCGGGAAATGTGAAAAAAAATCCAAGATGGCCCGCCATGACGTCATCTTTCGGAAGCCATTTTTCGGCCGGGTCGATTTTTCGAAATTTTTATTTTTCCGATTTTTCTCTCGAAAAAAATCAAATAAAATATAGAATAATTAGTTTTGCATAAATAAAATACTTTCAAGGCCTTTTACGCAAGGAAAATGTGAAGAAATGGAGCGAAAATATTGACTTTCGCGGATACCACATGGCCGCTATTTTGAATTTACCCATGATCCTCTGCCCGGGGGTATACGAAAATAGGCTCAAAATGACCCCAATAAGATAAGCTTAAAAGTCACCAAGTTTCAGCCTCCTCGGTTATGTTGTTTTGGAGCAGCAGAGAAAAGTTTACTAGGGAGGGGGGCACTTTCCGCACCCCCCAGGACAGGTAGGCTTAAATAATGCCAGCTCCCAGAAATAATCTTACGAAAAAAGCTTTGATGTTGTGAAATGGTAACAAATGGGTGGAATGAACAGAACATTCAGGAAAGATATGTATAACAGAGTTGCCTGTGTAATACATAAGATTCATTGGGCATTAGGAGATCTTACAATGTATCATATATGATACAGTGGGCGCTGAAGCAATCTACGACAAATTAAACACATTTAGAATGAGAACTGCAGTAATGATAAGTTCCAGGTATCAGTTGCTGGTGGTAGAAACACCCGTTGTGGCATATATGATACGCACGTTTCAGTGTGCTAATTTTTTTCCAGGTCAAACCCATTCTCTCTACCAAGGATGCATCATTATGGTCGTTGTATACGATTATGAAGCCGAATTTGCTTGTTTGGGGAGTGGAAGGTGTACTTGAGACCGAGTTTCTGTTTAACCGGAGACCGAACGTTCTCGATTACGACCCGTATGATCACTGTCGGGTCCCATCGGTGCTGCCATATTTGAAATCGACTCTCAGTGAATCCTATCCCACAAGGCTGAAACTGTATGGCCGCAAGAGAGAATTACAAGTATAACAGTTATGATAAAAGCAGATTTCATGTTACAAAGCCTCTGATAGCCAATGAAATGAGACTGGAAGTCTGATATGATACATAGGGTTATCAGGGGTAACATCTGTTTTGGTCGAAGAACCGAAAACTTCGACTTTAAAACCGCAAAAAAAAATCCTAAAAGGAGATTGAATCCCACAGGGATCAGGAAAATGCAATGCGCATATGCTTGTTTGAAGATCATGGTTAAAGAGATTCCAGGCACACGGCAAATGGCGCTTTTCTAATATGTCGACATGAAGCACTACATACCATTAACTTTCAAACTCAATGATAGGGATACATGTACCTCTGGAATCTCATTCTACTCTAATACATGGGCTACTATAGGAATTCAATGAAAATCGTTTATATTTTTATTAGAAAAAAAGCCCTTATTCACTGAAAAGTTAAAATGCTATAGTTTCTTTATATCCATTCTAAATCAGAGAACTTATTACAAATGCGGAGATAGGGGAGGGGGACGCCAGGCTTTCTCCAAGACAGGTGGATGCCAATTATGTCCATCCGTTCTCTTAAAACAATTTTATTCACGATATCGCAGAGGCAGCTTTCAGCGAAACTCGCACATCCATAATCAAAAGACCTATACCATAGGACAACAAAAAAGCCCCAAATTCTTAGCAGGGATATACACACAAGCTGGTATCATTCAAGGGATAAGCGGTCACGGTGTTCAATGCTACTTTGGTTTAAATTATTTTATTTCTCACCAGAGTGATGGGAGCGCAGTAAGTCGAGCTTATAGCGCGTCTCCCACATACAATGAAATACATCAGACAATTTACAGAAAAACAGACTTTATTTTGTTAAAGCCTATGACGAT
The DNA here is from genome assembly GCA_036873755.1 of Hanleya hanleyi. Taxonomy (NCBI): domain Eukaryota; kingdom Metazoa; phylum Mollusca; class Polyplacophora; order Lepidopleurida; family Hanleyidae; genus Hanleya; species Hanleya hanleyi. The sequence goes on along the minus strand of JAVTVY010003136.1, from coordinate 18,351 downwards.
TTATGAAAATCGCCTTAATTTTGTTTAATTTACATTTACCAACAGCAGAAAATTCAAATAATTTGCAGAATACTTTCCCCAGAATGTCTGCTTTGGAAACTACTTTAAAAAAATCAATAAAAAAGTAAATAAAATATAAAATAACGGTTTCCCGGGACCCTCAATGATTAGAACAATTTGCAGACAGAGCGCACTATTATGCAGAAAATAGTTTCATTCATGACCTTACATGTATATGGGATTCCCCTTTATTTTACAACACACGATCGCTTCCGCGTGTTGCGTCAGTATCCGATTTCTAGTATTTACTGTTTGCTTCGTCATGATTGATAATGGCGACAGTGAATAGTATAATTGTATTTGTACTGTTTTGTATTTGTGTGTGTGGATCTACAGGCAAGTGTGTCAAACCTTTGGAATATTATGATGGGGCAGTGAACCAATGTTCTAAGTGTTCGAGGCTTTGTGGCCTGGTGAAAGAAAGACCTCAGACAAGACAACTATGCAGCCTGCACTGCCCAGGTAAGACATGGGTTATCAGATATGTGGCCTAGTTTTCACAGTCCAGTGTTCAAGTACATCAAGGTCCCGACTAGCTCATTGCTCATCATACATCTATTTTGGTGAGAAAAAAACTTCAAAATTCAGTTTCACATGAAACAGTTAACTTGTTGCTATGGCAACCAAACCACGTTAGTGGAATCTGATAGAGAAATGTAGAAAAGTTGGATGTTTTTGTTTATTAGAATAAAGAATACCCCGATGACCCCTTTATAAATGTGTGCCTAGATAAATTATAGCTGTAACTGACAGGCTCTTCGAAAATTTTAGGGACATTTGTCCAAATTTATTTTTAAAAAATGTAACTTGACGGTTATATTTCTCCATTCCCCTATTATTTATGTGTTAATCAAAACACAAGGATTGTATATGTATATCAAAAGGTGTCCTGGTTACATCCGGTTTTTATTTCATTCTTCTAATATGTATTCATAAACAAAACACCCAGGGAAATCAGTAGGAAGGAATGTGTCGGTATCTACCTTAATAACGCCCACGCAGTAGTATTCAATGTCACGAATAATAAATGGCATACCTCTCTTAAGCATACTGTTATTCTAAATAAACTGTTATATCTTGAGTATCACTACTCGACAAAAACATGAATATGTGCTAGTATTTTACAGAACGAATATTTAGTCGGTACTGTTACTTGCATGTTGAATGTGTTTAAAGAGAGCCAAATGTAGAGCTGAAAATGTAGAACCCACCATTGTATTGAATATTAGATATATTTGGGTCAGACCAGTTAACGCTGGTCATACCTGTATATTGTTATAAATAAATAGGGGGTTTCCCGGATTTTGTTATTTGTCACCACGTGATAATCCCGGGTACTAAGTGCGAACATATTTTGGCTGACCTATATCTGTTCTCCTTTTCATACGACTATAAGCAGAAGGTAACAAAAGCCAGCGATGTCGAAACTCGTTGCACTCATTCACCTTGCCCTATGAGGGCGATCATGGAACATCATATCTGGGACTATACCTTATTAGGGATTTCTCTCGCATCGATTCTGTGACAAGAGAGACGATTACAAATTTGACATAGTTAACTATCCATTTCTCGTTAGCAATATTCCCAAAGAACCTCCATACAGAGATTGACATCACTTTCGGTGAACAGTTCCACCGCAGTCTGATTCTGATCAACGAGTGCTTCAAAATGCAAACCTACACGACCCACTCGAACAAAGAATGTCTCACCTATACCCCAAGCACCCACCCCATGACTATGGCGTGTGCGAACCATGAGTTTATCGTCGAAATGCAGGCAATGACTCCGTCACTTCTCCAGTCGAACTCTACTGTGTCAGTCAAATCGATGAAATATTTATGCTCGATGATTTACTCCACAACAAAACAAATGTCTTCTTGTACAATCCATCTTTCCGGGTGTTTTGAATTGAAGTGACTGGAAGCAAATTGAGGCCCATTGACCTCTGACCGAAGTTATCTTCCCCATGCCTAGGTTCCTGTCCTTCTTGGTATAGGACATGTGGACATGGTTCCCCTCTTGTCGTTATGCTAGACATAATGCTGGAAATAGTGCAGAGAACAAGATTCTCCCTACTGGACCTTCCAACGACGTTAGCATGACGTAATGTGGATTCACCCACTTGCCACTATGCTGGACATAGTGCTGGAGATAGTCACGTGGACCAGATTCTCCCCAATGAACATGACCCCGACGTCATGCTGACGTAAGCATGTTGCATTTCCATGGAATTGCCTTTGACCTCTACAGACTCACTCGCTACTCTTCACAAAAAGTGATGACGTACTGGAAACGATGGATTATGGACGCGGATATTCTCTAATGGACGACGGCTGGATTATGAATGACGGACTAGACGCTTGTAATACCATTTTGGATGTTAACATTCCACGAGAAGCATAAAACATGTATCATGGTAAACGCTCTGGGTCTATGCCATATAATACTATTCAAGGGTCTATGCTGAGTAGCCATGTAATACTAAATGGTGTACGTATATTGTATTCACTGCCTACACACATCGATGACGTACGTCCTTCACCCAAAATGTTGAGACTTGTTGGTCCTTCTCGATTTGATGACGTGACGGGAATGCACAGGCTTGTCTTGGCATGTTCATACAGAATGGATCTCTTAACCTCTACTTGAACTTTGAAATTTGCATATAACTTGACCGGAAGTGACCCTTGACCCTGATCGAAAGTGCCCATTGACCTTGCACATGGTGTTTCCGGTAATGTGTGTCCGGTACTATTCGTCTGCATAAACAGGGACAAAGGTCAGTTTATTTTCTCTCAATGTCAAAGGTCACTTCCGGACAGTTGATATGCAAATTGTCAATGTCGAGTTGAAGTTTTATGTCCTTTCTCTACTATTAGCATATGAGAGTGTTCAGATCTTTATGTTTGATCTTTTCAGTGAATTTACATTGATAACAACAGAACATTTATTTTTTTACAGATTACCTGAACTTTCTATCCAACAAATCAACCGCCACTATTCAATCCGATGTTGAAGTAGAAGTGACCCCGTCGGCACCTCTCCGTGAAAACGCCGAATTTGAGATATCTTCAACCTGGGGTATCATATTAATTGTTTTTTCAATCATCGCAATATTGGGGGCGATGATAGTTATATATATCAAGCGGAAGGTGATTGTTCGCAACATAAAATGTCTTGAATCCTTCTGCGACAGGTGCCACAACGTCCGTAAACCTGTTCAAGAAACCGAGACAGGTAAATTTCATGACTATTTACAAGTTTTCATGCTACCTAACCGTCGCCTGCAAAATGTTTAACTCATTAACCCCATTCAATGTAATATTGGATTTAATTTTATTTGTATTGTTCAAAGTCAATACTTTGTGGGGTATGTACACCGTGAAATCCTTCCTGGACACATAGTTCCCCAACCGGAAAGACAAACGTAAACGGAACAATTTGTTCCTGCACCATTTGTAGCTGCAGCTTGCGATGAACAGCAATAGCGACAGGAGACACGACAAGACACACAGCGTAAAATTCATTCCGTTATGTTGACATCACGTCGCACGTTATGTGTTAATGACGTGCCGTTTTCTCTGAGTGGCTGCGTGCATTTTGATATCCACATTTGGAGGCATGTCAGGGCCAAGAATGTCCAATCATGTATTTTGACCAATGCCGTTGACTGTTTGAGAAAAGTCAAAGTACCTCGCATAATTGCCAACAAGTATCAATCCTAAATCAGTACGGGCAACATACAAATCTGTGCAGGCGAACAAACAGAGATAAGGACGAGCAGACAGACAGACAGACAAACAGACAGACGGACTTGTCAAATACAACACCGCCGCCAACACATACAAGGCCGATGGCAACCATAGACGACTGTCAATATAATAGATGCAAACAAATATTGCAAGTTTTCCGAGTACATGTATTTGCTGAAATCTTTGTTTACATATATGTAGAATGTGTGCCCGTATATGAGACTGTTATACTAAGAATGATGAGTAAAACGTCACTACCTTGGTATTATTTTTGTATCTGACCATGATATGTATCAATCTGAATAGTTAAGAAATTCCCGTATTTCCAGTCGGGTTCTGCTCATGTTCGTATGGTTCGATCGGACAAACCTAGCACATTGATGATCCGCTCAAAAAAAAACAACACATTTTACTTTTATTCATCCAAGATTGAAATTGTTTTCTTTTAATTGTATATTTAGGGGCAGATCGAGTGAATTTCACCAGAATTCCACAGCAGCAGGATGACTTGATCGAAGATGAGACATACCTCCAAAATGGACTTGCTTAACCGCATGGATAGATAGAGGACCGGACAGAAGAGTTTTGAGTGAGAATCATACATATCTAACCAACCATGTATACAGACAATCAGTATAGGACTATCCCGAATTACTGGTATACAAATGTACATATCAGCCCTGGGAATTTAAAATACACCACGTGCCGGTCGTCTGAAATTGGCATAAATAAAGAGTTATTGCCCCTTTCTCAGGAGTAAGATTCGAATACAGCAATGCCTTCAACATGGGCCTCGGAAGAATCACCGCCATAAGTTTGTTTACATACAGTGACAGAAGCTGACAGGGACCTGAAATTTCACTGAACTGAGTGAATGAAGTCTGAAGAAATCATGTAAAAACTCCTTTGAAATAACTTTTTTCGGCAATTTTCAGTCCGTGCCTATACTTCCAGCATGCGTGAGGCAAACGTTTACTCGTGGCTCGCATTGCATTATGGAAAGAAATCATAGCGGTTTTTGATATTTTCAGACGACCGGCAAGGCATGTATTGTAGAACCCTTTCTGTGATTCCTTAATCAATTGAGGAGAAGATATGAGAATTTGGCTTTGTAAGTGAATCTTTAGATGACAATCAAATGAAGGTCAGAATTCAGGGAAGTTTTTCGAAGTATTCTAATGCTTATTCTTGTTCTGCTCTGTGATAGACAGCTGTGATGGGCGATATGCAAAATACATTGTCCTGCTGGGTAATGCGTCACGGTACACAATGCAACTATCCTCATCAGTTACTATCCGCCACAGATAGTTGCGCAATGTTCACCAGTAATAGATCAGTACACAGAACAGAAATCCATCAGAATTACTCCCCTACCTATATAAAGATAAACATAATCAAAATGTGTGGAGTATGAAGCAGCACATTTCACATGCACCTGCTAAACTCTGGGCAAACCCCTGTATAACATACATGTACACGGTCAAGTGGCAGAAATAACATAGTGCAGCCAAACTTATACTCTTCGATATTTCAGATCTCCCATCCACCAAAAAAAATCAAAGACAAATTTCCAATCATAATCAGTCTTTTCGATTCCTGTATGAACTGATATACAGAGCAACATGTCGTAAGGTTTATAGAGCACCTCATAAACCATTATTCCCGCGAAGGTAACAATTTTCTCTTTCGCTTCAATACCAAATTTTACAATTAACCGTGATGGATGTTGATAAGTGTTTCTGTAGATACAATAAGCCTACCTGGGGTTATTTTGAGTCTATTTTTCTGGTAGAGCTTGACCCATGGGTATGGTGCGGTAAGTTTCAGCTCCCTAGCTCAAGGGGTAAGAAAAATAATTTGGGGGTCCATTTCATCCCAGGCCAGGATACGTCCCAAAAAGCCCAGGCCAGATAGGGCTAATATAATGATTATTTTGAGCAAATATGTTTTATATTTTGGGAACATCCATTCCTCTAGTCTGTCCAGCATTTCTGTTTCAAGGCTTTGTGGCATCTCATTCATATTCTTAGCAGAAATTTACATTGGATATGCTTAAAATCACTGAACAGATTTCTGAGTTTCAATTTGGGCATCCCATTCAAGAAATACTCATAGAGATTAGTGTCAATGACGTCATAATGAAAACAGACAGACATGTTCTCTTATTTATTTTGTATTAAAATGGCACAGATGCATTTCAGAAAGTGTATATATTTTCGGCTAAGACGTCAGAATGAAGTGTTAGATTGTATCGTGCATATTCCTTTTAACGTAATATATATTTTCTATTTTATAATGTTGAACATTTTAGTAATTTAATTACTAGTACACAGGAGCATTGTATTTGACATTCCTGGTTGAACTGATACAGAGCCGATATATTTATCCGATTTCTTGTCAATGACGTCACGGTGACTTTTTTTCAAAATGACTGAGACTGATATATTGGTTTCCATTGGATACTATATTCGAGAAATCGTATTATATTTTCTGACCATTGACGGCATGCCACACTGTATTGCTTATATATTATTTAACATGAGTATTTAAGAATGCATATACATTCCGTATACGATAAGCATCAATCGATTTCACGCAGAAAAATTATAATAACTTTAATAAGCTTTCTCACCTGTTGGTCAATAACGGCATGTTGGTTAGTCTCGCAGCATGTAGGCTGTGTGATATTACTGGGGGTGTTGAACCTTTATGAAGACTGATATACATTGTGTATTTCTAACCTGGCTACCAGATTGCAGTCATCGTCGTATAAATGATGCCATGGAGGAATCATAAAAACATATTTCATGCAGTAAGGCTTTATCAAATGTTCGATTTAGAATGTGAATTTTGGAAATGACCGGAACATAAAATGATGTCGATGGGGTCGTTATGGAAGTCAACGGACATGTCTGAGGCAAGGAATCTCGTAACCTAGCTTTCCTGAAGTTATTGATACAGTCTGATGTGTTTTAGTCTGGATCATAACAGAAATCGGTATGACATGCCACATCGATTGTGTATATATCAATATCTGGTTTCTTGTCAATGACGTCATGTTAGCAAACCACACTCAATATATATATATGTGTATCATCGGGATATTTTGACTTTTTCAATATGACCGAGACTGATACATGGCAGGTGGTATTATCCTTTTTTCTTAAATTATCGTGATCTCGTCCTGTGTTTCTGCCTGGATGACATGCCACATAGGTGTTATTAGGCTTTCTTTTAAGAAAGACCGAGGCTGAAATACATGTATGTGTCTCAATAGGGGCACTGTGTTACAGAAATCGTTAGATTTTGGTGTCAATGACGTCATGATGAACGCCACCCCACGTATATTTTATGCATATTGTCTGGTGTATTGCTGCAATGACTTAGAAAATTTACGTGTTTTATTCCGGACAAATTCATGTTTTACGTGTCATTGACGCCATGGTAGTGGTGTCCGTAGATATCGTATGTATAAATGTGTGGGGCAATGTGATTTTACGAAAAATGTCTAAGAAAACTTTTATTATTCCACTTTGGGCACCCATCTTCAGAATTCGGTACGGATCAAGCCAATGACGCAAACGGCGCTACAAACATTTGTAAATGGTATCAAGGTGACCTGTACAGCCTAGATGATTGAATGTGTACGTTCAAGTTCAAATCACATCAAATCACAATTTTGACGCATTTATTTGACATGCATATTTGTATTTGGCATTTATAGAAGTTTTTAAAAGTGATAAACAATCATCCAAACAAGGTTTATTCAGGATTATTCCGTGGTCATCTTGAAACCCGTGATGTATTTGTACGTTTTAGTTTGATTGACTTGCATCAGTTGAGATAGAAACGAAAGCATCATTTGGTTTCTTGCCATTGCCGTGATGTTGTGAAACTACATTGTCCTGATATTTTGTGAAGTGAAGATGAATGCTTGATACTGATTTTATGTTGAACACAACATTCAAGATATCATTTATATATTCATGTCAATGACCTTATCATGGAAGCCGTCACAAATATGATATGTGTATTGTTGTCATTGGCTTTTTTGAAATGACCGAGCCATGGAGGGCATTTTTTTTCACCCCAATCCTTGTGGATCAGTGTGTTACTGTCGTCATAACTGTATATCACATCATTATAATATTATCATTAACATGTATTGTTTATTACCATCATGTATATTCGAACAAATATGCTAATGGACAATTTAAGAAGTATTTAATATTCAAACATCTGTTCTATTTACAAATATCCGGCCTGCATACATCAGTTTTATGCTTCTATTCTGTTTCTTGCCATTGTCATCATGTTGGCAATATTGGGACTGCATGTAATTCGTATGGGAAGCACCGCGTTGGAATAGTCATTATACTCTCAGACTTTTTGGATATAGACGTGACCTACCCAAATAGTTGGGTCAACTGTTTGGGATCAAATGAAATTTGACCCAAACTCTTTGGGCCCGTCACGGCTACATACCTAAAAATCTCTTGTCAATTTGACACAATGACAGTGATGAGCACTATTTCAGAGATCAGTAGATATTTTCGCGTCAATGGGGTCAGGGGGGTAACCGTCACAGAAAATGTAAATACGATATTTGAGATTTAATGTTAACTTCCGCCCCCCTCCCTCCCCTTGCTGGTTTTTTGCTACTATCTCTGGAATGACAAAAAATTGAGAGCTGAAACTCTGTGACTTTTTAGACTATCATAGTGGAATCATTTTGAGCCTATTTGTATGACCCCCCGAATAGAGGATCATGGGCAAATTCAAAATGACCACCATGTGGGGTACCAGAAAAGTGATGTTTTCGTCATATTTCTTCAAAAAATTTGCTTTTCTGTTTGGAAAAGTGGGTGAAACCTATTTTATTTCATATGAGATTATTACTTACTAATTTATCATGCAGTTTTTGTGAAGAAAAAACAAAAACATAAAAATCGAAAATTCTGACCGAAAAATCGTCCAAAAATACTCTTTGTGGAAATGACGTCACAATGACGTCATCATGGTGGCCATCTTGGAATTTTCACATTTTCTTGTAGAGCTTGATCCAAAGATATAGTGTGGTAAGTTTCGTTCCTCTAGTCTTAGCGAAAATATATAGGGGGGCACTATAAGCCCCCCCCCCCCCCAGGCTGCAGTACACCCCAAAATCGCCAGATAGGGTTAACGTTCTCCTTGCCTGCGATTATGTACTTGATATTGTCAGACAGCCTCTAATTGGTTTGACGCAGAAAACCTGGTGCGCATGGGCACATTCAGTCTTTATATATTCTGACCGACACAAAGCATTCTTTGAACATGCTGAAGCGTTAAAAAATACTTTTATCACAGCGACGAAAAATCACTCCAGGATATGAACAAAAATATAAACCAAAGTATGCATGGGATTTGTTTACAATGTGTACATGGGTATGATCATCTGTACACTTACTCCGATCCGTTATGTTGATTGGCGTTGTGCCATGTGCAAACGAGCTGTGTACCAGGTTTTTCGTGGCCAATCAACCAGTAGGCTGGTTGTTATCTGGAAGATACGCCATTTTGGTAAACGACGTTGCACGGTATTTCTTATAACGATCAATCGACGTATGTGTATAATACCGTCGCTAAATTTTAGGAACTGGTCAAATTTATATGCCAGACACTCTATGGGCATCGTTATATTTTATCGCTTTCTTAAAACGGCAGAGATATTAAAGAATTATAGTCTATCATTACGAGTTTCATAAAACCCACATGAACGCGCTTTTGCGAGTTTCGTATGGGTTGTATCAAACGACTGCGATAAAAATCAGATAAATGACCACGGGTAAGCTGATTAATTTCTCATATCACAATAATTTGGCACGTTATTGTCGAAAAATAACCCAAAAATCAAAATGTAAATATTTTGTATCACATTGCTTTTGGCGGATGTGATGTTAGAATAATTTATCTCAGACACAAAGGCAAATGTTATAATATATCAATTTCAATGCCGTCTCGTTTTGAAGCCGTTACAGCAAGTTGTTCTGATATTGTCTGGGATTGTCACTGGAAATGCATTTTGAGGTATTTCTGTTTTCCTAAATTTTATTTAAATTTTGTTTCTATGCTAGTCATCACCCATGGCTCAAGGCGTCTCAAGATGTCTTCAAATCCTCGTCTCAACACATCAATATGTCTTAAGACATGGTGATGTCCCAGTATGTATGAGTCTTAATGGGAACGAATACTATTTTTTTTCTCCTTCTCCTGTAGACAAATACAAAGTTGTTTCCATGCGGCATATTGTATAGTTTGTTTTATTCTATTTCATTTTCTTGAATTAGAGTTTGCCGTCACTGCTGTCTGTCGTATGAAGGTTTCTGGTGTCGGCGTTACAAAGCTCAGAAATATTGAGCTTCGCACGTTATATGCGTCCTTCTACAACATGTGACGATACATAGGCCCCTAGAATTCGCGTTGGCTTCCCTTGGAAGAACTCTGGTAATACTCTAATGGTAGAATCTGGCTTTTTCTTTGAACGAGCACATTAATATACACCAGCATATAGTATTGTGTGTAGCCATGGTATAGCGACTGGACAGCGTTCAATTCTTTCAATAGTTCGCCACTGACAGGAAAACTAATCTTGACCTCCTGCTCCAAGTGGGAACTATTATCACAGATGGGAAAATAGAGTGCATCTTACCGAGCTAGGGGAATATCAAATTTCGTTCGTCGTGTATTTGACCCTGTTTCAGCTTCGCAAATCATTGAGTCACATGGGTAAACGAGCCAATGAAAATTATCTGTCTTTGGAAACTTGACATGTAAATCGAACACGCTATGGGGTCGTAGTAGACGTACGGGGCCGTAGTACACGAGGGGCACGACTATGGGATACTGCGTGCGAGACCAGACCGAAGTTGCGGAAATTAGCTGCTTTATTTCTCACATTCTTGAAGAATAGTTGTTTGTTCTTTCTTAAGAAGAACGATTTTAGGAACGGCATAAAATATCTGGAAGAAATAAAATCGGCGATCGTTCACATAAACAATAGTGTTTCTATTTTGTGATGAGGACACTTCGAGACTCACCAAGGGCTGGTGTGTGTCTTAGTTGAATGAATGTGATGGAGCCGAGGGTGGGTCCCGCGGAGCCAATCGCCTGTGATATTTCGGACACACTCTAATATACCCAAATAACACAGAAGTATCTACGTATGATCCTATGCGTTCTGACGATGATATAGTGTGGCTATTCCAGTTTACCTAGTAGAGTTAGACTGTCGGTGTACTAAATCAATCCATGTCCATTGTCAGTCCGGAGAACCTGTTGAGATCCTTTTGAGGAATGCTCGGGTTGAAAACGAAAACTACAGTCATTTACACTTCTTGTTTTTTCTCTAAATTCATTAAGTGCTTTGAAGTATTAGCCGAACGTGACGTGAATCACCTTAATATCGATTTCCATTGGCAGCCACTTCCTATATGGAACTTCTAAATTGACTCTCCTACATTTATTTTGTCCAGGCAAAATACTACAATATGGTTAAATATATGACGATTTAGCTCAGCGAGATCTACTTTAACCCTACCTGGCCTTGGGGGGGGGGGGGAGCGCATCATGCCCCCCTATCAAAATTTCTGCGCTATATCCGGAACGACAAAAAATGGAGAGCTGAAACTCCGTGACTTTATAGTTTATCATATTGGGGTGATTTTGAACCTATTTGCATAACCCCTCCTCCCCGAGCAGAGGATCATGGGTGAATCCAAGATGGCGGCCACATGTGGTAGCAGAAAAGTGATGTTTTTGTCATATTTCTTCAAAATTTCTGCTTTTTCGTGATGAAAAGTGGGCAAAAACTATTTTATATTTTCACCGTGACGTCATCAAAGCGACACTGTTGGATTTTTTCATTTTTTCTGGTAGAGCTTGACCCAAGGGTATAGTGTGATAAGATTCAGCCCCCTAGCTCCAGGGGTAAGAACAATAATTAGGGGGGGGGGGGCGCATTTCGCCTCCCCTCCCCCAGGACTGTACAGATAGGGTTAAAATGTGATGATACAAGCCACGTTTTCTAAATCGCTGGTCTCTCTGCAGTCATTGGTCAGGGGGATCATTTGTTCGTATCTAACTCTGTCATTATAGATTTGCCATTCTTATTCAATTCCATAAATCAGATTTACTTTTCCCAGAAACATTACGAAAATATATTCCATCGGATTTCGTTTCCTAAGACCACCTATACAATCAACTATATCGTAGCAAACAAGAAACTTAATCACTTAGAAATTTTGAAAAATGTTGTGCGAATTCACCCCTAAAGTGGAAAGTATCACCGTTCAGTACGGTGCAGTTTCGGCAGCTCTGAACAGAAATGCTCTAATACTTGATAATATTGTGTAGAAGCTGAGTGGCACTGAGACGAATCTTCGGGTCGGTACTCTAAAGTCCTCAACTAGGTGGTACATCTCAGTTATGAACTGATACTTTTCATCCAGTAACTGAACAGTACTGTACAGGTCTAAGCAGTACTGCTTACGTTGCTATGAAGAACCGTTCAGGGGATAAGTGCATGTTGTACAATAGTTGTTTAGTTCCTGTCTGTAACTCCACGGTACTTTTCAGTTCTGGTCATACTATACGGCTAGCTACTGCTCAGAACCTCTCAGTCTTAGGAATGCCTGTGTATGAGGACTGAAAATATGTACATCGACCTCTAGCTGATGTTCATCAGAAAACAAAATGAAATTTCGCGATATCGCAATATAAAATGAACATAAATATATGAGCAGAATAGAAGATTAATGACTTGATTAATGACTTCAATTTCCTCAGCAAAAGTTCCACTATTGAAATATATTTTGGTAAATATATCATGTAAATATAGCACCACTGGATAAAATTGTGGTTAGAAAATGAATCGATTACTTAGGCTTGCCAATTGAAGAAAACATCTTCTAAAGACGCAACTAAGTAAGTGAATGAATAGGGGTTATTTTGGAAATGTTAAATACGTAATCAGCTTTGCTTAATGCCGGAGGATAGTAATTATGTTGCAATATAATTTCTATAGTCAGGGTTAACTTACTGATAGACAAGGACTACATATAAGAAAGGAATATCAACCATTCTGGGACATACAATTCTGAAATGTCTTCTGAAAGCAACTATCTGCATCTGCTGTTTTCATGTCGTTTTCTGATATATAACTGTTGATTCCAAAATTTGAGACTGACTACATATTTATTTCTGGACTTAAACAATTCTAGCTTGATTTAATATCCCACCTTGTTGGTAAGAAATCGTAATGAAAAGACAACTTTGTAAACATTTTACATAATTAAATATTATAAATGTTCAATGTTATAGTAATCACTTCTGGCCAGGAGGATACTGGTGTTGTAGCACATGTCTATAATAATGAGGGGTCGGGATGGGGAGGATTTCTTATAGTTCTTATAATGGTAATAGAATATTCATCGTGTCAGGGATGACGTCATTTCCTCAATTTATGACGAAAATGTATTTTTGTAAATTCATTCTATGAATTTTATCTACATTTTTCTCTCGTAAATATATGCCGATCAGTATATGTTTTAGGCAATCGAATTAATTCATTTATATCGGTCTCGATATTTAGTTCTTCACGTAGCGGACTGTATGTGTGAAAAAGCTGGAACCCAGTAGTGAATCCCGAAGGTAATGAAAGTAGTCAAGCATTTTGTTGAAATTTGGGTATAGAAATTTTAATCGAACCCACCAGGAAATAGCGAATAAGAACACGATCATTCTCCAACTTCAGCCTAATCTTGGGCGGGTTCGACGCTGAAGCGATCATGGGGTAACAGCTTACTAAGTCGGTGTATTGTCATTCTGGCATCCTGATATAATCGAGGAACATCCATCAATATCATCAGGCCAAACACAATGCCGAGCAGCATAGCGCCAGCGTAGCCTATCGCCTTCGCGCTAGGTCTGAAATCCGATACACTGAAGTACTTCCTCTGTCTCCGATTGTTTTTGAGATGCTTAACATCAAGCATCTCTAGAATGTCCTTCATCAAGGCGTCGAATTCTGCCTTCGTCATCTTGGGCGGCATTGGTCGACAGAGTAGATCTGGAATTTTGGAAACACGCATTAATTCTTTACTATCGTTAAAAGACAAAGTTAAAATCATGAGCAAAGCAACTTCAACCATTTTCCGAAGCATAACAGCTATAGCGCCCTTGGATCAAAGTCAGTACATACAGCGTTCTATAAACGGAAACTGTCGAGAAATGGAACAGAGGATACCACGAGGTTTTCAAACCTTAAAAAGAATAACAATGCATTATTCCGGACTTGCAAATGACCTCAGTTGTATGTTCAGAAGTTTTTTGGTTGGAAGGATTTGTCTATTGGTTAAATTGTTCTCAGTTGTCAGATAATCCAAGGCTGTTGTTGCGTCCACATTTGTATGAGAAATGAAGACTCTCGTTGTCAGAGAATTTAAGGTTGACGTTGCGTCCATAATAGTGAAATAACTTAAACTGTCACGCCGTATTCAGAAATCAGATGTTTAAGGCTGTCGCTGCGGTCCCAGTTGCAGGAGAATTTGAGGCTGTCGCTGTCTCTATAGTTGTCAGAGAATTTAATGCTGTAGTTGTCTTCTTAGTTGTCGGAGAAACTGCATTCACATTTGTCGGAGAATTTAAGATTCGATGCACCCACATCTGTCGAAAAAAAGGAAAGCTTACGTAGCAAATACCATGTCACAATCGTCTACCAGAAGATTTGTCACGTAAAGTTTAGACATTTGGTACACTATAGTAAATCAAGACATGAAAAATAAAGCAAACATGGTTATGTGCAACCCTTCTATTCTTTCATAAGATTCTGGGCACAGTTTTAGTTACTGGTGTATGACATAAAGAACACACCTAGCCATATCCAGATATCTGATTTTCGAGAAAATCGAAACAAAGCCTTTCATCAATGCCGAATAGAACGACAATGGTTGGTTTCAGATGTAGAAAATTGGACTGTAATATGAATGATATGCTAGACAGCTGATATGCTAAAACTTTTCATAGATTGTATCTTTCGCAAAACTGGATTATTGTTACTATTGTCGCTTTTGCGATCACGATATCCGCAGATTATATTGCACGGAAAACGATTGTTAGCAATTTTATTGATGGCAACATAGTCCAAATACATGACCTAGAAATAATGCGAATGCACCAACAAATTCAAACATTTCAGTTCGACACGGACAGAAAGTAGAGAAACAACAGATATTGCACTTTTGCTGTCTCAATTGCCTCAGAATAGGACATTGCGATTGGTGGGCTGTTCAACCGATCCTCTCCACAAGTCAATGAATACCCCGGATTTCTTTCTGAAAATTTAGGAGATATCATCAGATGGACTTGAGTTTATCAAAATTCTCGGAACAATTGTTCCATATACAAACAAATTACTCCCTTTTAAAACCAATTTTGGCAGAATTGTTGGTTTCACCCGTGTATCAGCAAAATATCCAAACAGTATGATTTTAAACATGTTGACTAAACTTGGCGGTTTGTGGCAACATCTCTTTAATGAAAACAGGAGATGCGTTGGAACCATACTTATTCTGTCGTTACTCATTTATAACATAGCAACATTGGGGGGGGGGAGATAATCACGAGGGTTGTGTGAAGATACACGAGTTATGAAATTACTTCTCACATTTGTCAGGCGTTGCCGCGCTAAACTGTTCAGCAGTAGCGGTGGACTGTTTGGTAGTAGTGGTAGACTGTTCAGCGACACTGATGGACTGTTCAGCAGTAGCTGTGGACTGTTCAGCAGTAGTGGTGGACAGTTCAGCAGTAGTGGTGGACAGTTCAGCAGTAGTGGTGAACTGATCGGTAGTAGTGGTAGACTGTTCAGCGACAGTGATGGACTGTTCAGCAGTAGTGGCGGACAGTTCAGCAGTAGTGGTGGACTGATCGGTAGTAATGGTATACTGTTCAGCAACAGTGATGGACTGTTCTGCAGTAGCTGTGGACTGTTCAGCAGTAGTGGTAAACTGTTCAGCAGTATTGATGATGGAGTGTTGAGTAGTGGTGGACTGTCCCGCAGTGGCGGTGGACTGCGCTAAAGATGCTGTATAACTTTCTGGACATGTTAACGCTTCAGTTGAATTTGTATCCGGGAAGCAAGTGGACATTGGAGTTTTACAGTCCATTTTCAGTCCATCAGCTATATTTGTGAAGTTCACTTGAGCTGTGTAAGAGAGAGAGAGAGAGAGAGTTAATACCAGGAATTCTTCTCGGCTATGTCCGTCCAAATATTCACATCCATGTTTTCAGACTCATCCAGAAAATGCTACAACATCCGATGGCACCGGCACGGTAATCTACACTGTGACGTCATACATGTATATTGTGCGGCGTACTCCGTATCTCTATACACCGGTACTAGCGTAGATAGATTTCCAATTTTTGGGAGAATTGGTCAAAGGGAGGCTGTCCTGAAGTGCAATCTAAAAATGCGAGGGGTAAGACTAGCCTTTCAAAGGTGTACCTGTACTTGACTTTAGAAACATTCTGTCATCCCATGCCAACATTCACCTTTGCATATGCATAATAACCACCGCTCTGGCAATTTCCATTTGATTAGAATGACACCGTAAATTGGCCCTTTCTGGAAAGTAATATTCCAGCGCACATAGCGTTTATCTCGCTTAGTAGTATCCTGTTGAAAATGTTTATCAGGGTCAAAAAATATATTGCAGAATACGAGCGTATCATGCAAGATATATGGTGTTATGTTCCGTAACGTGTTTAATTCCCCTTAACCCGGGGCTAGGATCGTTAGGGATCACGTCCAATCGATCGAGACGGTTTCTCGATAAACGAGTAAAACCGATAAATATCTCGTTTCGAAGGGTCCCGGTTTATCTCTATCGATTGTTTTCCGGGTTTGCTCTCGGTTTTCTCTCGAGGCGCAGGACCATCTCGATCCTCTTCGAAATAACTCGACTTGCTTCGAGATTGGAATCGAGATGCCATCAAATGAAAGTTTAATCATTCGGAAGGCGTATGCTCGCTGTATATATTCTCTATGGCAGCGAGATTAATCTCGGCGAATACATATGCATTTAAATGTATTAGACTGAACATAAATCATTTAATATTATTTTGTTATTCCGTCTATAGATCTGTAGTCGCATACTTGCTCAGAAAGCGCAGTTTCTCTAAACGTTGCAAATGAAAAGAAAGAAACACCGCGAATTGAAAAGGTATAACCTGGCTCATTATTATTCTGTTATTTTGAACCTGTGTTTTAGAATTTGAATCACTTTATAAGATACGTCAAGGAACTGCGAATTAAAATAAATCCGGCAAGTCTAGAGTAAAAGGCTATACGTTTCTCTGAAAGTTGATCAGGATGGGATATCTTTGTCGCCAAAGATTTTCCCCGTATTCAGAAATAAAGAAACTACGAAGATCTCAGGAGCGTCTGGTAATTCACTGAATATTTTATGAACATAAACGCACGATCGAAGTTTTCATACAAACAAAACGCGGTATCGTTTCTAGTAAAGTGTATGTAAACGTTGGTATAGAGCATGATTGCCCTCTGAATTGGGCGGAAATTACTTCCATTATTTGGTTAATTTCCCAGACACATGAAATCAGCAATAAATAATAGAACGTGAGTATATTTTTATACAGTGCCGTTTCAGTTTTTTTCTTTCAAAGAAATTAACCCCTCTCCCTTCGCTGTTGTTTCAAGCCGACGGGTTTTCACAGACCCACTGTGTCGTGAATTATCAACACCTCTAATTCCGATTGCCAGTATTTCCGCTAGCCTTCCAGACAAGCTTATGTCAGAAATAAACCTTGTTGATATAATCGCTTTATTTGAACAATATGACAAGACAGTAATTCTAAAGAAAATGAAATCTGTAATGAATACTACCAAATTATAAAACAAATTACACATCTAGGTAATACACTAGTAAAACTCTTAACATAGCTTTCATGTTTCCTTTGGAACGATTCATGTTTGGTTAAAAAAACTGTATAGAACAATAATTAACGCATCCTTCCATACCGTTATTATTCAGATCAAATCCAACCGATGTGTCCTTTATTCCGCGACGGATACTAGTCAGATAAACAATCAATTATCGATGTGAGAGAAGTTCACTAAATTATATATTCATACTTTACATATAGATAATGCAAGTTAATGCAAGTTCTCGCTCAATTGAATTCTCGAAACATCAGGACATAGATATATCGATTAAACGATGTATAACATTGAAAACATATTTTAACGAGAGATCCTGAAGGATCTTGGCGCCCACCATTGTCCGATAATTGTAAGCTAATGACAAGAGGATCTTTTTGTCCATTGTTACTAAGACGATTGAGTTGTAATTTTGTTTACAGAATTTCGAATCTGATTGAAAAAAGATCGAAAAAGGGACACTGGAAAACACCAAGATATAATCTTTCTAAGTTTCTGGAGTTTCAAGACTTCTAGAAGCTGTACTTATGTCGGTTGTTATAGTAC
>JAVTVY010003135.1:0-34305 GCA_036873755.1 Hanleya hanleyi | reverse complement strand
CGGGCCTATGATCAAGTTATTATGGGATCATCTTATTCTCTAAATAACGACTTTACAAAGAAATCATAAGGAATGAGAACACTGATCGGCGATACGGATTTGATATTTTTGGAACATCATGATGTCTTGTTGGCATCATTGAAATCTGCTGAACGCTTCTCTCTGGCAAGAAATTAGCCTATATTTATGTATACTATAATTTTTTGGTCGTATTTGTTGACGCATCTCGGCGAAAAGCAATAACGATCTTCCTCTCACCTATAAAAAACCACGCCCCAGATTTTAAAACAATCGATACATCCTGTCAAAAGTTATTATTGCCCGAAAAACAAAAAAATATTACGAAAATACAGAATTACGGACGGCCAATATCCCCAATCCAAGTCCCTCTCCGGCCTGGGTCAACAAACTCATTCGGAATATCAGAAACTGGCATATTTGAATTAATACATTTTCAACTTTTGACGGGTGTGTGTGATGGGCGCTCAATATGTAAAAGTACAGACATGCGCTGAAATCACAGGGGCTCTGGACAAGAGTACCAGAAAGAATATAATCCTCTCCATTCCCTCCGATATTCTTGTTCCGGGCCCCTGTGTCTGTACCGAAAACGGTAAATATATACATTTTCAATTTGGAGCATAATTTAGCAATGGTTCTATAATAACTTCAAAATTGTGCTTAGGCATCCGAGATTTCGTGTTTGTCTAATTTCTGACATTGGAGAGCAAAAATGAACATCCATTCTTCTGCATTTTGTGATCGTGTATTCCCTGTTACGTTTTGTTCAGCACGACATTTAAACATTGCGAATTAATCTCTGACATATGACCTCACGGAACTGCCGCGTTGGCCCAGGCTGGCAAATCCCATGTGTTTATTCAACGCCGTGTGAACCTGGTATATAAAGGGAAAATATACTGCTAATTCAGAAAACGCTCATTTAATCGGCGGATGGACCAACGTCCCCAACTCTCCATGTTCCAGAAATAAAGTCGATTACCACTGGGCCTCCGTAATTGGGTGTTCAAAGCGTCCAAGAGGCGCGCAGATGTCATCCGGAATCAGTGGAGGGCCAATCCAGCCCCAGAACTCAATGCCCTATTTCTTCTAATTGTTTGAACAGCTTTTTTAGACTTACAAGCAGAAAAACATCTTTATGTCAACTGAGGCTAAATAATGAGGCATGGACATGTTATTTATCCCAAGAACTGAAAAGACAACTAGTGAAATTTGTTGAATGTCAGCAGAAATTCTCTCCACGGATGCCTGAAGTTAAGTTTTGCCGTCTGAATAATTAGAAGAAATAGGGTAGCTGCGAAAGTGACCTCTGGTCTAGTGGATTTCTGGGAGCGGAAACGGGATCACGTTCGCACATGCGCACTTCTTTTCAACATGTCTGCGCCCAGTGAGGTTGACCATGACACCCCACGGCACTAGCATTCAGCTAAACATAGAAATACATTTGTATACTTTGAATGTATGTTCTTATGAGTAAAATTAACTTCATTTCACAATACAATGCGACCGAATCGCTCAATTATCAAAGGCACTATTTGGTAGTCGGCTCATTACGTGATCGCCATACGCTCCCCACGGGTGGCTATTTGTGCGTACTATGTGAGAGGCTAAGTTCCGCCAATACGGAAATAGCCGAACGTGAGATTGACGGAGGACAAAGAGAGTAAGGAACGCAGGTCCAACCCCGGGTTATAAATGAGCACAATTTCAGAAGGGCTGCACAAACAGAAACATTTGTTCATTCACGTGTGGACACATTTCTATAGTTTGAAAATACACAGCCAGAAAGATGGTGTTAGCCTAGCACCCTTTTTTGGTGTTGAGGGCTTGTGAATACCATAAAGTGGTGTTGAGAAATGGTGTTGACCAATGTGAGCACCGAAAAAATGGTGTTGAAGCCAGTTTAACACCAAATAATATTGTTGGTCAACGCCACTAAAGGGTGTTGAAAATGCCTCAACACTATAGTTCGGTGTTCACTGACAAGTCCTATTACTGGCTCAACACCAATTAATGGTCTTGGCCAACGCCAATAAAGAGAGTTGGTGACATACGGTGTTGGTCGAAATTCAGCACCATTTATTGGTGTTGAGCTCAACCCCTTTTTTTGGTGTTGATCAACACCATTCTTCTGGCTGTGTACATATTCTAGCTCAGAATTTCAAGATTTCACGAGATAATCGTTTCGGGAGTGGGAGAATGTTTGAGTACTGAGTATTTAATGAAGAGCTGTGAAAAAGAAACATTTACTCGTGTGTAATACACGTCGACACGAATGCCTTTTCCCCTCAATTGGCGACGAAGGGAATTACTGTCTGTCTCACATTAGTTTTTGAGATCAACTCCGAATGGCTGACTGAATGTTGATTGCTACTGTAATATATTTTCTTTGCCATGTAGCATGAAAATTATGTAACCGAAATGCAACCCCAAGAGACAACTCATGGCATATTATCTGCAAACTAAATTTGACAAGAATATGAAGGCATCCTCAACCTATTGCCCAGAAACCAAATTTAGACTTTGCCACAAGGAGTCACCACCTGTAGGCGCAAGCAGGCAAAACACAATCCCAAATGACATCTCATGTCATGGTATCGGCATATGAACTTTGAGACTCTGAAGAGGGGTCCTCAAGTTATTGCCGGTACTAGATGCCCACCGGTGTTCATGTTATTTGGGGCGGGTCACATATGAATACAAAATTTGAGAATAATCTGATGAGCAGTTGCCAAATTATTGCCCGAAAACAAATTTTTCCACCAGGAGACGCCACCTGTAGGCAGAAGCGGGAAAAATACAATCCCAAGGAACATGGTATCGTGGGGACATCTGCATACCAAATTTGAGAAGAACCCGATGAGGGTCCTCAAGTTATTGCCCAGAAATCAAATTTAGATTTTGACACCAGGTGACGCCACCTCTAGGCGCAAGTCAGTGAAATGCATTATCAAGTGACATCTTATGTCACGGTACATTCATACAAAATTTGAGAAGAATCCGATGGTCAGTTCTCAAGTTATTACCCGGAAACGAATTTGTGATGTTGCCACCAGGTGGCGCCACCTGTGAGCGCAAGTGAGCGAAAGGCAATCCCAAGCAACAGCTCCTGGCATGGTAAATGCATGCCAAATTTGAGAAGAATCCGATGAGCCGCAACGTTTCTCATGTTACCCAGAAAGGTACATATGTTGGATATTTCAAAGAAATTCGACCAAGTGTTTCTAAGTTATCACCTGCAGCATGGAATAATGGAATGAACTCTAGTGGCGCCACCTCCGGGTGGATTTTGCTGAAACGCATCACCAACGGTGTTTTGTCGCAGGGAATGCATTTACCAATTTCGAAGAAATCCGACAAATTGTTCGAAAGTTATCGCTCGCGAAGGATTTGAACAAACATGAACGGACATGCATTAAAGATTGGAACAAGACCCAGTGGCGCCACCTACACGCGGATCTTGCTGAAACGTAATACCAACAGACGTCTTTTGGCAAAGAATGCAGATGCCAAATTTCGGAGGAATCCGACAAAGCATTTAGGAGTTATCGCTTATGAAGCATTTGCACGAACATCCACGGACATGCACTAAAGATTGGAACAAGACCCAGTGGCGCCACCTACAGGCGGATCTTGCTGAAACGTAATATCAACAGACGTCTTGTCGCAAAGAATGCAGATGCCAAATTTCGGAGGAATCCGACAAAGCATTTAGGAGTTATTGCTTACGAAGTATTTGCACGGACATGCACGGACATGCACTAAAGATTGGAACAAGACCCAGTGGCACCACCTACAGGCGGATCTTGCTGAAACGTAATACCAAGAGACGTCTTGTCGCAAAGAATGCAGATGCCAAATTTCGGAGGAATCCGACAAAGCATTTAAAAGTTATTGCTTACGAAGTATTTGCACGGACATGTCCGTGCATGCACGGACACATAGAAGCAAGACTCCAGTGGCGCCACCTACAGGCGGATCTTGCTGAAACGTAATACCAATAGACGTCTTGTCGCAAAGAATGCAGATGCCGAATTTCGGAGGAATCCGACAAAGCATTTAGAAGTTATTGCTTACGAAGTATTTGCACGGACATGTCCGTGCATGCACGGACACATAGAAGCAAGAACCATTTTAAAGTCCCCGGCCGCGTTGCGGCGGGGGACAACAAGATATTCGGCAATATATCAGTCAATTTTTCTCAGAGCAGTGAAATTCCTCGCAGTATCTATATGTAATTTGTGCATTTTATTCTGAAATGTCGAAGAAATCTGTTCAGAACAAAAAAACCCTCCAATACCTCACATTATTTTCAACGCACAATGACGTTGGGCTGGCAATGTTGTAACCCTGGGACTGGCCTCATGGCGTTCTAATTTAACATGCAAAACTGTCAGGGCGAATTCGTTTTGTTGAATTTGATTCACGTGTTGGTTGGATTTTCATGGCAATTCAGGATAACGATGCACAAATAATGTGCCGATGATCTGCGAAATTTTACTGCTCTGTGAAAAATCGGCCCTGATATATGACCGGAAACCCCACTCCCGCGCCAGGTGAGACGGACAATATGCAAAAATGAGAATACTGCAGGTTCTTTTTGCGTAATATGACAAACTGCAATGTAAGTGCCTTACCTCTCCATTCAGGAAGCAGAAGAGTAGTGCCACGATAAACCCCTGAAAAATTAACCAAATTATTATATTATAAACATGACGGAGAGAGAGACAGAATTAAGGTTTAACGTCGCGTGCAGCAAAATTTCAGCAATATAGCGACGATCAAAGTACTCAAGCCAATAACTTAGTAACCCCACACATTAAAACTTATGCAACAAACCGATTTCTCTCAAATAACCCAAGACACAGTCCTCTCTCAGCCGACTAAAAAGATCTTCCAAAGTAGTCGCTCGATAAATAGAATCTCTTACAATCTTAAAATCTATGCAGTCGATAAGAATATGTTTCACTGTGAGATCTTCGTGGCATGGAATACACCTTGGGACTGGCTTTTTTTTTGTAGTAAATGTTCGTGAGTTAATCGTGTAGGGCCGATTCTACATCGCCTGATCATGGTTTGATCGAAACGTTTCTGGCTGTTCAGATAAATATAGCCTGCACTTTTTTTAACTCATGAAGTTTGTTATTAGGGACAATAAAACCATCACATTAGGTTAAACCACAAGTCTATCAAACTAGAAGTGTGACACTTTGCTATTCGGTTCCCCGACAGACATGTACAACAGCGCACTCGTTACGGGCTCGTACTACAATGTCATTTAGAATATAGTGACTCTCCCCACAGTGGTAGGGATTCAAATTTGCATCGGTCTTGAATCTTCTTTCAAGCACAGTATCCATTCGCGACTGCTCGGCCTATTCCGTCGAAGTCATAGTACCTCGCGCATTAATGGTGTAAGGATTTTGCACCTCTCCGATGTAAACCTTTATCCGCCGCACGTGAGTCACACCACATGCTATAGGATGTGCTTCCGCTCACATAGTCCTCGTTGTATTTCTCCCTTATCAGTAGATAAAATATATATCGAAATGGAATGGATATTCTCTTGATGCTACTCCCGATTGATCTCCTTTATTTTGAGATGTTTCTCCTGGTTTTTCGTCTCAAGCTGCTCTCCATGGTAGCGTAAGTCATACAGCTGACATGCGCTGTTCGGAGTTTCAACATGGATGCCAATATCGATTCCTAGCACTGTGGGTCGAGGGCCGAGTGGCACAGTATCATGCTGAAACTCCGAGCAGCGCACGTCAGCTGTACGACTCCCGTTGCGATGGAAATCGGTCCGATGCTCCACAATTTGAAGGCTGACAACTTACCGACTGCCAGTCTGCGGATCTCGCGTTGGTAATTAAATTGATGTCGTGTTACATGAGGCAGATGGACCTGAACTCTGACACCGTTTTATCCCCCTTTCAATCACGTGATGATCCATTCATCTGCGTGACAGATGATCAATTACCCTGAAATCTAGCATCGCTTATGTAACACAACACTAATCTAATTGTCAAGGCGTAGTACATGTGCCGCAGGGCGTGAAAACCTATATGTAACCCGACGCACCTAATTAAAGCTCGCTCTTCCGACTGCGGGATCGCGTTGGCAATTAAATTGATGTCATGTGGCAGTGTGAGAGGTGGCAGTGTGATTGAATTGTATTACGATCCCCACTTGCCAATTAATTGTCATGGGCCCCGTGGGGTTTCCGGGGATTGACCTGGGATGTCGTTGTACACCCCATGGTTATGGTAAGAATAGACCTCAGCTCCTCAGAGAGCTTGTCGTAAGAGGCGACTAACTGAGGCACCCGTGGGATTCCCGGGTGTGAAAAGGAATAGGATCCCACCCGTGTGGTTCCCGGGTGTAAAAAGAAATAGGACCCAATGTCGTGATAAGACCGAGATATAGTTGAAAGCGACGTTAAATCATATTCACTCACTCACTCACTTAGTTGTCATGGATGTACATAGCATTATGGGATAGAAGTGGGATAACAACGTCATCAGGTTTCAGGTCTATTATAACTCCTAGCACACAGCAACGTGCCAATCGTCCTGAACCCTGATAACGTTCTATCCCACTTCTATCCCTTGATGCAATGGAGGCCCCTACCATCCATGGCAATTAAATGACAGGTGGGGATCGTGATGCAATTCAATTAGCCTTTCATCTCCCTCATGTAACATGATATCATGTAACTTTATTACCAGCGCGAGGTCCATGGACTAGCACAGTTGGAAGGGCATTCTTTAATTTTGTGTATCGGTTTTGCGGAATATATTATGCGGTGACAATTTAATTAGTGTTACATAAGCGATGCAAGATTTCTGGATAAGCGATCACCTGTCATGCAGATGAATGAATGTATAATTCATCACGTGGCTGAAATATAATACGTCATCAGTGTTTGGGTCAATTCGAAGCCAGCTATTTTTTGCGCGAACTAAGAAAGAGCCAAAAGTGGAATACATCACATGGGTGATGTAACCAATGGAAGCCGCGGATCTTGCCGTGTAAATAAATCGAATAGACGAAGCGATACTTCTAGTTGGATAGAATTTCGGTTTTACACATTCCAAACGCCTCCATAGGGCAAGGCTTTGGTGTAAGACCTCCCATTGAAAAGGTAATATCCTGGACAAAAACTAACGAGTTATCCGTACGTATATATGTTGCCGGCCGTGGAAGCTAAGAATGTCCGATGGCTAAGAGTGTCCGGTCCTTATCTTTTAACCCAGCTAGGACACTTTTCTCCACATTGGGGAGAAGTTTCCGTTCTTGGTTGCAATAGAAAAGGATATGAAAAGGGACACTAATCACCATGACATTCTTATCCATCACACCGGCATATGCGCGTGGTTGTTGCACATTTATATAAGCTTTAGGCTAGATAAGAGAATGGGATCATTTTGCTGAGAAGTGCAAACACCAGATAGGATTTTCTGGTTTCGGTCATCAGTTCAAATTATCTATTATTATCTGCAAGGATATAACATATCCCAGCGGGCAAATATTCTAAATTTCATTATACCAGCAAACGTGGGGAGTGAAAAGAGCCTGGTACTCGTAAATGCCCTTTTCTCTTAACAGAAGTCAGTCAGCACAGTTCAGCAACAAACACAACCACAACAACAAATACAACTGTCAAGAATCTTCAAGACGGTACGAAATAAAATACGAATCGTCTAGTTCTCACAGCTTGCATTGTTAGTCGGTCGTATATTAATTGTTGGAATTAATAGTTTTTGGATATCGTCTGAAACAAAAAGAGAGTAAATGGAAACAATGTTGTGGTTGTTGTTGTTGTTGTTAAAATGTGCGGACTGATACATCCCCTGAATTGTACACATATAGCTAGAGGTTAACAAACCTGAAAAGATGATAGAATACACTCTGCGTACAACTTGACCAGTTCCATTTGGGAGTAATCCGGTATGCATATGAAAATTATGTAATAGGCACCGAACAGTGGAATGAGAACTAACGTCGACTTTGCCAATCGTCTGAAATGAAAAATGAGAGCAATACAAGTGATAAACAATTGAAATGGAATATTAATAATGTGGATTCAGAAAATACTTAGCTGATCTGATCTTAGGTATGCTGTTTTCATCCTTGGATGTGTAATCCCCCATAAAAAGTGATCCTAGTTTACCATCACCGCCCATCCCGCTTTTTTTTATTTTTTTTTATTTGTTATGGCGAGTTTGCAGTGGCTTGACGGCTATCTCTTGCAACGACAGACCGGATTCGCGCCCGTTACTTTATACAATCTAGGTAAACCAAGATGGTAGTATATCACGTGATATTATATCTGGCTTTACAGAGATTGGTTCATTATCACGAATTTGCCTTGTTACAGACTAACAATTGTAATTGTACTGTACGAGTCCGAGCTATTTTACCCTAGATAAACTGTTCAATGCAAAATACATCGACTTTATTTGTCTCCATGCAGAACCTTCCAAACCTTGCCTCAGACACATTATCAACCTTGCCTCAGACACATTCTCAACCTGTCCTCAAGAAACATTCTTAATCTTGCCTCAGACACATTCTCAATCGTACCTCAGACACATTCTCAACCCTGCCTCAGACACATTCTCAACCTTGCCTCAGACACATTATCAACCCTGCCTCAGACACATTCTCAAGCTTGCCTCAGACACATTCTCAATCTTGCCCCAGACAAATTATCAATCTTGCCTCAGACACATTCTCAATTTTGCCTCAGACACTCTCAATCTTGCTTCACAGACATTCTCAACCTCGTCTCAGACACATTCTCAACCGCGCCTCAGACACATTCTCAACCTTGCCTCATACACATTTTCCCACACCCAGTCAATTTTTACGCTCACACCCCGGACTGGCCTTGATACGCTACCCCCAAGGGACGTGTTTTATCCCCCACTTTATTCAATATTGCCCTTGATGATCTTCCTGCTTAATGACAAACCCAAACGTACTATCTGGATTCACTGTGGCCATATTAATGTTGCTATTTTTACATTCAGCAAGGTTTAAATGATATCATGAAATGGAGTCAAATATGGGGTTTCACATTCTCCTCTGTTAAAACAGAAGCTGTCATTTTCGCTAAAAAGCAATTAAAAGAACCCATTGAGTTATTATTCAATAATACTGTTATTAAGTTGTCTAATTCTCTTCGATATTTAGGGCTCATATTCGACAAACGCCTCACTTAAGGTGAGCATATAGGCTCAGTGGGGTGACTCAGTGCCAGAAAGTTTAAAATCTCATGATGTGTATTTCCGGGAAATCGTGGGGAGTCGGTGGTTGCTTTTATACCATTGGCTAATCCGATATCGTTTAGATTACGGATGTGAAGCTTATGATTCTGCGTGTGCTACTTTGAAATCCAGGTAGATACTTCATGTAGGAAGATATTGTCCGAGTCTTTGTGCAGCTGAAAAGGCTCAAGTCTAGACATATTGTTGTCCCCAGACTTGGCTATTGTATGCATTGTCTCATGATTACTATATGGAGTATGAACCGAAATCCAAGTTGGACTCTATTCAATGTCAAGCTTTGCGTATTTGTGGAGGTGCAGTCAGAACAACGCCGCTAAATGTTTTACAAGTTATGTGTAATGCATGGCCTCTTTTTATTCGTCGGCGCATCCGCACTCTTAAATATTCTCTCAAGCTGAAATCCATGGCTTTGTCTGTCTTAAAATCTGTCTTAAAACCATTAGTTGTCTATGATCGTCATTATACTGATAATTTCGATCACCGCGATCCATTTAATTTGCGCTCAATGCTCAATAAAGACTGTATTCTTTAAATATCATACTGCCGTATAGTACCATGACAGTTTTTGTATCAGTTCCATTAAGGCTCGGAAATTTAATTGATTTAACACATATTCAACCGAATTTCCACCGACGCCCCTCCTGTAACTTTCAATATCAGGGGAATATGTAGCAAATTTTGAAATGATTTATTGAAGAAATTTCTCATGACATGAAAATCTTCAATATATATATAATGGGAGGCTGATACATTGGAGATATTTCCCTGACTTAGATAAATTTAACCAAACGTTTTTATCATTGCGAAATAACAGTGAATATGCACATGGCATCAGATTGTATACCTCCTACTGACAGATATAACCTTTGGTTGCATTGGCGTGTAAACTCGGCGCCTAGCTTTTGTGCGCATGGCTGTCAGCCAATCAGTATCGCTCGTTTCTTAGTGGAACAGAGTAAGCCCAGGATTCCCCAGCTAAACGAGACGTTATTCCGTACGCGCGTGCTGTTGCCAAATTGCTGAGGATCCGAATTTTCTATCCAATGCAGTCAGAGGTTGTTACTCCGACAGTTCAGGAGATTAAAAACTCTGAATACGGAAGAATGTCAGCACCATAATCCAATTGAAACTAGAACTCATGGACTTCGAAAGGCCACCCAAATTTTTTAGACTGGTACAGATCGATATTATAGTACATGTAGGATTGCATTATTTATTTAATACACAATATATGAGCAGAAGATTCGCATCTTTACTCCCCAGGCTCGTCACAGGTAATGCCTCCCTGGCAGATACATTTAACAGTCGCCAATGAGAACTAAGAACAATAGAACAATTATCAATTGCTAATGATCCACAGATGTGCTGAAAGATTTGCGTGTCAAAAGGCGGACAGATGCTCGTTTTTTATAAATAATTTAGTTTTTATATACCGGGAAAGACAAAAAAAAGGTTCAGTATTTTCTGGAAAATAGATACCTTCCCCCTTTCTGTCGTGGTTCATGGTGGTTAATTTATATTGGACGGATTATAAGCTTATATTAGGCGGGGAAATACAGCTTCTTCCACAGAGCTTAACCTGTTAACTCGGCATGCGTCTATGGCGACTGGTCTCCAGCCGCGAGAGATAAAAGACTCGCTGCTTATGTTCCGTCTATAATCTGCCTTGATTGTGATAATATGACAACTATTACTTTAAAAACTTATTGACACCTACGAATTGAAAAGAGTCACAACGATCAATTGATCAAATACTGTATTTACTACGGACAAAACTACAAACTTGGCGCCTTGCTCAACACACGATGTTTACTGAAAAAATGATAAACATGCTGCTTCCGTCCAAACTTTGCGCAGTTGGCCTTTGCGCACACCCGGAAGTAAACGAGCGATAATGAAAGTGGGTGAATGAATCAGAATATCCCCTGCCAAGCATCATGGACGAGATGTCGATGGCGATAATTAATCCACTGTATGCTATTCGTACTTTGCAGTTTTGACAGCGGCGAAAAAGATAATTTATTTAATAAATTGATTTGACGACGGCAACATACGATTCATTTTTACGCAAACGAAAAAACGTTCCCGCTTATTTCGTTTTGCGTAACCTCCATGTGAACTGAACGATCGTTCGCGCAAAATTTTGTGGCCTGAACTGAAGCAGTTACCTGTAAGTATGAAGTCCTGGCGGCTTAGAGACTGATACATCACCTGCCAAAATGTATTCAGGATATCATGAATGAAGCGTTCGCTGTCAGGCTATCTCAGCAACTGGAGGCTGTATTAATTTTTCTCGTAAAAGTCTCGCGAGAGCCCAACTCCCACAATGCTCTGCGTATGCGCAAAGACGTTTCCGCGCAAGTTGTTGTTGCAACTGGCCTTTTTCCAACCGGAAGTGTAGAATTTTATATGAACAATTTGGGCTTGAAAGACACACTTCCGTTCATCTGAGACAGCCCAAATTCAATCCCCAGCTAGATATAAACCTCCTCTCCATTTTATCCAGGGGTTTGAACTCGGAATTCTGCTTTGTTCTCTCGGAAATTCTTGGAAACCAAGCAAGACTGGCCCATAGACTAAACCCATTCCAATAAGGCCCCCTTCCCTTCGGGGGGTGGCCTTAATAAACACAACTTAGGCAAAATAAAGTTCCTCTTTTTCCTGGTCGACGACCATCCGAAACAGTGGCACGAGAAATGTTTTTTCCCCTCACTATAAGGCCGAGGCATAGATGCCGTACCTCAAACCCTAACTTGTTGTTCCCCACGTTATTGCGCGAAGACCCGTTACTGTCATACAACAAAATCTATTGTCGCGCTTGCATTATGGTGAAACGAATATAACATTTGTGGTTCGCGCAACGTTTGAAGACGACCCATGACAATAAAAGCACATCTACATAAAATATATTCGAAAAAAAACCGATGTAACGCAATAATACTGGTTAATAAATCGTTATAATGATTTGGGATATTTTCCGATTTTGCTTCATAAATCAGGGTTAGGTTTGCTGTGTGATGGATTCGTTCGCATCGAGCACATATATAGGGGGCACATCCCTTGGCACAATGGGCGTTTCACTGCCTCGAACAGGTATTCCATCTGAGGTCTCAGGATTAACGGATCTGGTTTAAAAAATATTGATTTTTATCAAACAAATCCACTAAGTTCATGTGGAGTATAGTTGCCTTTAAACGTTGAGCGATCCTTCAAAGTTATGTTTATTTCAACTATACCAGAAACCCTGGCCTATGTCGTTCACGCTATAATTTTTTATTTTTATTAAAATATGAAGATGAAGACTGTCCTTCGTTGTTGATTTCTCATATCGTTAAATTATCCACATGAAGTGATAACATTGGTTATTGACCGCCAGCTTGCGCCAGTACGTTTGATCGAGTCAAGCGTAAGAGTATGCTCCCCTTGATCGAGTGTATTCTCCCCTAGGTCATTATCTTACCGGTATCTGAACTGTCTGCCTTCAAGCCGACTGGACGTTTTCAGTTTTGTAACTAGAGCATGGAAGATGAACAGGAAGAAAATAAAGTTGATCTGAAACGATATGCAACAATATACAGCATGTATCAATGTATTGTTAATCACAACCACCTCGCTGGGGTCTAATAATACCCCAGCCACCAGTCAGATTTTTGGACCGGATTCGGGGCCTTCGCGCACATCGCCGGAAGTGACAACATATATAGTAAAATAGATCTTTGCCGAACATTTCGATTACTTTTTAAGTCTGCATAATACCGCGCGTACGTGGGTTTTCCCCTATCCGTCATAGCAACGTAGTAAAGGTCAACTTCCGCTATTGGAGGCAGGGATGATAAATGCGCCTGCGAAATGGAGCATGCGCTGTGTTAATCAATGTATTGAATTAACCCTTCAATGACATGGGCTTATTTGTTGTAGGCCTAGGCTTATATGTCGTGTTCTTTACTCTCCCAAAAAATAATATTATGACAGCTACAGTGTGTTTATTCTACGTGTATTTTATGTTTGCTTCCATGGAGAGGAGCGTAGCTTTGGGTGGGGGGTATATATATCTTCAGGTATACCAATATTTGTGGGGGGGAGGGGGAGTTAAACATTATTTACTATGAAGTATTGCTCACCACTAAAATGCCAAAAACATGAACCGCTCAAAGCGGTGAGAATCCCTCGGTCTTGGGGTATGCAAATAGGGTCTGTTTGAGAAAAGAACAATTGGGAGCAGAAAACAATTGTTGACAATTTGACATCTTGACCTCGTGACCCAGAAACTATAGGCCAATCTCACTGATTTTTCATAACTCTCTGTTCTGTGACCAGATAGTTATGTCATGTAAGTGTGATCCACCTAGACATATTTAATCTTGAGATATGGTAGTAACGAGAAGTCAAAGATGGACGTACGAACGTACATGGCAATGCCCCAATGACATATGTCGCTATGGTTCATGGAAAGATGTGTGTCAGTAAACCCCAGTCTGATCATGCTTGAGATATGGTGATAAAAAAAATCACCAACTTTTAAAATGTGACCCAGACAACGGTCTATATCACTGAATGTCTCTAAGCTCCTCCCCTATGGTCAGATGTATGTGTGAAGCAATTGTGGTGCTTCTATATATAATCATCCTAGGATTAGGTGATAAAAAGCAATGAGCAATTTTCACTATAGTTCAAGTTAATCCATGGACAATGCTGTCTGGCCTTGATGGCATTCCAAGCACTTCCCTAATGTAACCCAAAATTTTATTTTTAATCGATGATAACTGGCATATTTTCGACCTGAGGTTGTCAGGGTTATCATAAATGTAAGCTTGCTAGTCCTTTCTTGGAATGGTGGAAATATTTAATCTATATTATCAAATTTACATCAGTTTCAATAGTTGAAAAACCCGTTCCATGTTATAAACATAGGGAAGAGATCATGAGAACAACCCGAAGCTCAACGTGGCCCACGTGCTGTGCACCAATGTCGCCGACACCGGGCCAAGACAGCATTGTCCAAGGTTTAATATGGGAAGATTCCATTGGTAAAAGTTTGACATTAATAAGTCATACTCCAAGTAGGATTTGAATCCCTCAAACTGTTCCCGACGTTATACTTACAAGAATAGATAAAACAATTGGTCCTTTCATGATCCAGAAGTATCCACGGGTAGGATGGGTATTCCAACAGCTGTAAAGTAGTATTGTCGCAATTTTATCATGAGATATTGCTCAGATTTTCTTTCTCAATTATCTGCATCTTTTGGATTCATATAGATTGTGCTGAGAGCTTGAATTTAATAACATATCTGATTGCAAGTTAATTGTACACTAACCAGCTGCCAGTCGTAATCTCCACATACTGAGAGAGAACCGAATGTAGCATAGGATATCATTACGGTGACGTCATATCTTCAGTTCCTACACTAAACAAGGGGCTTAATGGCATCAGACCGGAGTTAATCACTTCCGGGTCGTAGCCCCTCGAACTACATTGTTTAGGAATTGGACAGCGGATCTGTGTGGATTTTATACGCTGTGATTTTTCAGCATTTCTGTTAAATTTGATATATTTCAAATATTGAGTCTTCAAACTGTATTTCCTGGTGTTGATTTGGACCTCTTTAGGGGAAAGCATGGTGGAAGGAGACATGATGAGTGGTGGTGAGAAGGCTCTAATTTGCAAGATGAATGGCGTTCGGTAACTGCCAATGACCGGAAGTTGAAATTTCCGTCGTGAACTTCCATCAAGAGTTTCACAGTTGATGTCCAACAAGGTGAATAATATCATGCCACGTGGATTTATGAATCGAGAATCTTCTAGATTTTAGGTGTTTTTATATTCTAAGACATAACATGTAAAGAAAATATTAGTGAACTCTTGCCTGGTCGACTTGACTAAGAGTGGTCTCCCTTATATCGTTGGCGATTAACGTGCATTTTGGTCCATGCTAGCCGATCATTTATCGGGTTACGATTCATTTGTCAGGAATTAACACACAAAGAATACAAAGTGTTAGGGAGAGTTTTCACATGAGCTTTCAGAAATATGAAACCACTTCCAGTTCCCGGTACCTGCACGAGTTGAATTAAAGAAAGAAAACTTACAGCTCGTCTTCCAAAAATATTCTCACCAAAACCCAAGGTAGTACAAATGTCAAAGGTGACCCTGAAAATAGAAGAAAATTCAACATTATCTGATATGATGATAATAATAAAAACAACATAATAATATAATATGGACTCCATTGAATATAATATTTAAACATACTATCAAACGACAGTACACATATATGCAATTGTATTGGCTTTCATTTTAAGGACATTCCCCAACCCAAACACGGCGATATTTGCGCGAAGGTCGATG
Organism: Hanleya hanleyi; assembly: GCA_036873755.1. NCBI lineage: Eukaryota > Metazoa > Mollusca > Polyplacophora > Lepidopleurida > Hanleyidae > Hanleya > Hanleya hanleyi. The sequence continues at coordinate 18,642 of JAVTVY010003135.1, read as the reverse complement.
TTTTACGTTAAATGATAATAGCCATCCCGAAATTATCCCGACGGATATTGGAGTAAGTGGACCAGCGATTGGATCGTTGAGAGCAGCGAATCGATTGGCTAATGCCTGGCGTCAGCCGTTGCTATGCCATTCACTCTCCGTGGTTCGATAGTTTTCGACAAGATTCCGAGTCGTAGGGATTCTTATTCCGTGTGACTGACAGTCTTTCCCTTCGTATAGGCGCTCCAAAACTTCTATCTGCTTATTCTTTAGTGCAAAAGCTCCCCAAACCGCTTCTCTGCATAATCTAAGGATTGTTCGAAGTCCATATCTGCTTATCTCTACGTTAAACGAGCTTGTCGGTCGTTTTCAAGCATGAAAATATGTACAACAACCACCATCATGCTTGAGGAGAGCGCGTATAAATATTACAGCGTACGTCACATCCGCTGCTGTCAGAAAGTCGAGTGACTAGGTCAAGCGAATCCTGTTCGTCGGGGATAGTTTCGCGATAGCTATTATCATATAAACGTAAAACATTGAACTTCTCGCAAACATCGCCGGGTTGGGATATTCCCATAATCTATTTCAGAGACCGCGCATTATAATTCAATCGTACAACATTCGTCGGCAAGCCTGCCCTATATGTTTACAGTATCGGGAACTCAAGTAACAGACCGCACTGCGGTGGCCTAATGGTTAGAGCTTCGGCCTCGTAAGCGCTAGGTACTAGGTTCGATCCCAAACCGGATCAAACCAAAGACTTGAAAAATGGAACTTGTTGCTTCCTCGCTTACGCTCAGTATTAAGAGGATAGAACAAGGACTGGTTCGTTCGGTGTCAGTATAATGTGACTGAGTGGGGTGTCATGTCTGCCTGCGGCATGATATTTCGGTGGGACAGCACTATAACATGGCAGCATTAGATCTGCTCTGCTATACAAGTAGGTACCCCCGCCCCTCCCCTCCCCCTTCCCTTCCCCGTCGTGATATAGCTTAAAAAAATGTTGAAAGCGACGTTAAACCCTATTCACTCACTCACTCACTCACTCACTCAAGTAACAGCTATCACACCCAATAGACACATTTTGAGTGTTACAGATTCATTGTCATCTCAAGTAAGGAGGCTGGCCCGTGCTGAAATCCACAGTCGCTTGTTGTTGTTCAGTTATTAATTATGATATTAATATTTATCTATAATCTCATTCTGCTCCATGGATCTTTTCGCCTCCAACAAGAGAGAGCGATTGTTTGCTGGGATATAATCAACTTGCTAACTGGGCTGATACGCAAGCTAAGTAGTTGTCACCAGAGCTAGTTATCACTTCGGGTAGAAATTTGACAGCAGATCTTTGGCGATTTTATAAGCTATGCTTTTTCAGCATTTCTGAGAAATCTCATATTTCAAATTGCAGATGAGGCTTCAAGCTGTACTTCCTGGTTTTGATTTGGGCCACTTTGCCGAAAGCATGTTGGAAGGGGGCATGATCAATTGGGTCTAGTTGACGTGAAGTTGAATGACGTTCGATCACACCGGTCAGCGCACAATGGCTGCAAGTGGTGAACCTCCCTCAAGACACATCAGGTGATGTCCCAAAAGGTGAATATTTTCATGCCAAGTGGGTTAATGCGTCGAGAGGATTCTAGATTTTTGTGTAATTTTTTTAATGCCAATACATAACTTGTAACGAAAAGATTGGTGGACGCATGCCAGTTTGGGATAGAATGCGCCAGCTTGCGCCTCTGTGTCAGTCCAGCGAGCACGTTTTCTTATTTCAATAAACACGTTTACAAAATCCACCTTGCGTTTAGAGAAATGTTAAACAGGCTACAGAGAACTAGTCTACCTCTCTAAAATAAAGGTAAAAAAGGCCGTTTTTGCTTAATAACTTTAGACTCATTCTTTTTAACGCTCCAATATCTTCAGGCGACTTGCCTTATATATTGTTACATGTCGTAACAGTGGGTTTTCAATGAAAGTTTGCATTGTCCAATTCCTCATAGAGAACAAAGCCTGTCGTTTATTCTTATGCGAATTAGATAGAAGACGATTTGTTTTTGAATAACATTTGATGCGGATATATATGTCCATGGTCGCCTACGGCGTTTCTCTCTTTGTTCGATATATTTCTGAATTTATTGGACAAAAAGACCTATTTTACCTCCATTTTTAGAGAGGTGGTTAAAACCCTAAACATATATTCCGCACCCAGTTGTTTATCGCTCCTATCTTCAGAACGACAAAAACTCGTGAACTGAGGCTCCGTGAGTTTGTAGTTTATCATATCGGGGTTATTTTGAACCTATTTGTATAACCACGCAAGCAGAGCATCATGGGTACATTTAAAATGGCGACGATGTAGGGAAAAGTGATGTTTTCCTCAAATTCCTGCTTTTCGGGGAGAAAAAGTGGGCAAAAGCTATTTTATTTCACATCAGATTATCATTTACTAATTTATCATGTAGTTCACATCAGATTATCATTGCACAGTGCAGCACCGCACACGTATCTGCGATAGTTTATATATTGAAACAACACGCGGTATATACCTACCCCATCCAAAGAGGATATACCATTTGAAGGCCGTCTTTTCCGAAAAGACGGCGATAAATATCAACGTGTATAAATAGAGACCCTCGACGAAGACCCACATGTAGTTAGCTCCGAGGATGTAATTGAAAACTGTGAATAACAGTTTGCATTCCCAGTGCTACAAAATAAAATGACAGAGAATCGTATACCTTGTCCCAAGACTAGCGGAAATCAGAGAACTGCACTTCACAAAAGCTTTTTTGCTCCTATATCCGGAACGACAAAGGCTTGAGCTGAGACTCCATGACTTCGTAGTTGATAATATCGGGGTTATTTTCAATCTATTCGAATATCCACCCAAGCAGAGGATCATGGGTATATTCAAAATGGCGACGATGTGAAGTACCAGAAAAGTGACGTTTCGCCAAATTTAAGGTTTTCTGCGAGGAAAAGTGGGCAATAGCTATTTTATTTCACACCAGATTGTCATTTACTAATTTATCATGCAGTTATTGCGAAGAAAAAAAGATAATTAAAAAAAAAACGATAAATCTGATCGAAAAAGTTGTCCAAAGAATGCCTTTTTTGAAAATGACATCACTGTGACGTCATCATGTGTAACACGTTTACTAGTATGTGGTAAGTTTCAGCACTCTAGCCTTAGGGAGAGTAAAAATAAATAGGGTCAACCCCCCCCCCCCCACCCCCGACTGCGTTACACCGCAAATCGCCCAGGCCAGATAGGGTTAATATGTTATGGAATAGTCATCCACAGCAGCACAATCGAGATGTTTCTTAAATTCATCAGAGGATTTTCGATGGAATGTTAGTCCTTTCCATAATATGAAATGGAATGTTCCTTGTTACATGTAAAATAACCCGGAATGTTCCTTGCTGAATGCTATGGACTATTTCGCTAGTGCTATAGCGGGCAATAATTCCATACAACTTCAAGTATTTTTTCAGTGTAGCATTTTGCTATCATATAGGCCTGAACCTTGATGACGTTTTATGCCTCTTACAATCACGTGATGAAGTGTGCACCCATTCATCTACATGGCAGGTGTCAATTATCCTGAAATCTAACATCGCTAATATAACACGACATTAATTTGTGAACGTACAGTGCAGGTGCCACGAAGCGCGAATTCCTGCATGTCACCCGAAGTAAAGGCCTACCAATCAAGAAATCTCGCGTTGGCAATTTAATTGATGTCGTGTTACATGAGGGAGGTGGCAGGGTAATTGAATTAGGAGTTAATGACCGCCTTAGTGAATATTATCGTGTAATAATTTTTCGATGTTTAGCACGATAATATTCACTAAGAAGGTCATTAACTCCATTCTAACATGCACAATGATAAATATTTCCTCATTTCATAAGCGGAATGGCAAGCTTTCTGCAAACTTGTCCCGTTTTGATGCGAGAATTTCGTGACTGGTGTGCAAGCCATCCTCTTGCGTGCTGTCCGTTCACGATCTGCAGCTGTATGAACTCCGCCCACTGCGCTGCGTGAATGTAACAGATCACAACAAACAAATGAAGATTATCGTGTGATAATATCCGTATGTTTTGAGGTATGAACTAATCAGCGCACGGCTATAACATGGAGCATGCTAGAATTGTATTTTGATCCCCGCCTACAATTTAATTGTCATGGATGTACATTGCATCATGGGATAGAAGTGGGATAATTCGTCATCAGGTTTCAGGTGTATTGTATTGTACAAATAGTGACAATTATCACTGATATTTTCCATTGCATCTACTCGCCACAACAGCCTTATTCCGTCTTGTTCGAGGCGCCTTCAATTACCTACCCTACTAGACTATAGGACTCTCTGACAGTGTCAGTCTCCCCTCTAGCGATTGGTCATTCGATCCACGCCATTTTAAATTAAGACGGGCATTCTCAGTGGATCACTGTTTATAGGAGTCATCATAATCTTCATACGCAACCACATTGACTGTCTCAGTTGACCCATAACGTAGACCGGCCTCGTTTTCGATCTCAAATTCTGCCGTCTACATGGGAAAATGCTGTTGTTTCTGTATCAGCCAGTAATTGACCTTCAGTGTAGGAGGGTCCGATACTGTAGGCTACTACGCCACTGCCTGTGTTGCAAATACGTACGCTCTATTCACGAATGGGGTGATGACTGTGTTGCCATGACAAACTGAACACAGCCTTCAAACCAAATCACTCCTTGGTTTTTTCAAATGCAAGCATTTCCACATTTCCACGGCATTACATTACATTGCTTAGCATTTAAATTGTATTGCATTACATTAATTGCATAATATTACATTAATTGTTTAGCATTGCACCCCAACGCATTGCAGGAGTTTTTATCTGCCCTTCTAAGAAAAAGATCTCGGACGGGAAAAACGTTAAATGTAGCTTTATAGTTACCGTGCCGTCTGGTTTAAAACGCAAAAGGCCGTCGTCGTCGTAGTAGACGTCATGGGGAAGTCCCGCGCCCTGAACTAGGAGATTGTGTGTCATGAAGGATAAGACAGATCGCAATATGAACGACACAAACATGTTTACGTGGATCGTGTTCCGTTGGCAATGCAGCTTCCTGGAATGTAAAATGAGATTTTAATAGCATGTAATAACACTACCCTTAATATTTTCCCACCATTCTCCGCTCTCGCGAAATAAAGGAGAAACGCGAGAGTCATCATACATGTAAATATCCATTCAGTCGTCAGATGGTAAACCGGAAAAGCTGATTCACTTTCGCGGATCCACGAATCCGGGACTTGCACTATAATCATATGACAATACTCTCTAACCCGATAGCAGCGGCAGGTGGTTTGACGCGTGGTTCCCCGCATTATTTGCATTTGGCTCTCCTGGTCTCTTTCCTATGAAGAGGTTTTTTTAAACTATTGATACTGGTGTAAATTTATTTTACTATTCCGAGAAAGGACAATTATGCTTACATTTATGATAATTTTGGTAACTTCGGGACGAAAGTCCAGTTATCATCAATTAAAACTATTTCCTTGGTTGGAGAGATAGGAAAGCGATCCGATTAACAAACCACACAGGGGGCCAGGCGTCAATGTACCTGCCACTGCTATCGGGGCAGATAGTACTGTCCAAGGATTGATTTTAATTATAGTGCAAGTCCGGGATTATAAGCCTAGATTATGAAAATCACAACCACGATATCTAATTTGGTTCGAAATAATTCGATAAACCTTTGTCAGGTTTAATGCTCATTTGAAACTGGAAGTACATATACACGTTTCTGCTACTGCGATTTCACGTTGTTATAGTCAACGTAACGCCTTGCATGACGAAGAAACCAATACGGCGCGTATGTCCTTCAACATTCGAGATGCTACTGGTGAATCTTGCAAATATCAAGGAATATAGTTGAGTTTCTGGTAATATGAATTTTGGTCACACTCAAGTCACAGCATATAACTAACCAGTGTGTAAACGTCCAGAGTATTAAAAATTGGGTCCGTATTCCTCGTTTGGGCCGGAATATAGACCTATTATTCGCCCCCTGGTTTACATCTTGACATAGTAATCTAGAAACTGGCAGCCAACTCAAAAGATGTTTCATAATTTTTGTCTTAGACTCTCAATTGAATCTTGCATATTGCTCTGAATTGTAAATCTAATGTTTAGGTTCCAAACACTTAATATCTAAACGCATAACCGAGGTTCGTTTTGAACATGTTTAAGCTTCAAACAGTTTCGCTTTTAAAAAGTGTTTAAACCTAAACACGTTAAGGCTAATATGTGAAGAAATGTTTCGAAACGATCTGGATTTTGTGGTTATAATTCTGTGCTTGTGCATTTACTGTTTATAATATTAAAGGCCATGAACCAAGTGTTACACCTTTAAATTACAGTTCCAGCTAGTGTTGGAAAAAAACACCACAGAAACAAATGCGTCCATTTTTCGGGTTCTATATTGAACTGGCTGGATCAACATTTGGTTCAACCTAGCTATGGGTAGAATATCGCTAACAGAACAAAAAGGTATTTTTACAACGATCACGATTTGACCTTTTGTATATAAGAAAAAGAACGAGAGTGTTGGCCGTGGGATGATATCTAGTGATAATCAGACTAAAAAATCTTGAGAGTTATACTGTTACTTACCGGAAGAATATCATAATAAACACAGCAATGACCAAGACGAAGAGAGAGACGCCATATCCCACGTTATATATCAGCACGATGTTCCCGATATGCTCCTGACATGAGAAAATAATTACTGTACCGGTATAACATGTATTAATGAGCATGTCCCGGAATAATTGCAGTCATCTTCAGGGATAAATTATAACATAATTATATTCGTACATTGTGAAACACATTCTTCCAGAAAATACTGGCTCGGGTGAGAATCGAACTCACGACTTATGGGATACCGTCCCACTGCTTTACCAACTGAGTCCAATCGGGAACAGCTCAATCCATTTATAATTAACAAGAACGCATGATAATTGCAGTCACCATCCCTGAAGATGACTGCAATTATTAGTCGAAACATTGTATCTTCGAAAATATCCACAATTCACTTGTTATCGTGGCAATTATCCGCGTTCTTGTGAAATTAATTGAATTAGCGAGCTGTTCCCAACTGGACTTGTTATCTCAATCGGTAGAGCAGTAGAATGATATTCCCTAAGTCGTGAGTTCGATTCTCATCCAAGCCAGTATTATCGAAATAATACATGAATGTATGAAATGTGTCTTCTATTTATAGTATAGGTGACATTATGCGGATTGAGAATAAACCAATGCTTGACTTGCACTATATACTGAAGTTATGTGTAGCCTGTGTAACAGTTCCATCTCTCATAGGGAGATGGGCCTGTAACTTCGAGCTAATCTATCCAGAACTCTGGATCATTAAGAAACTAACAAGGGGGCGTTAATTACGTTGTTTAAATTTTCAACGACCAATGAAAATTCACGAAAATTTGGCTGTCAAAGCTGCCGTCATCATCCATTTCAAATGTTCAAAGCAGCAACTAGGCCGATCAATTTAACGCAGATTCGCGGGAATGTGGACAAAGTATCCCGAATCAACTGCCATTCTAGCCTACTCTCGGAATGATTCAGGGATTTCTCCATCTTCAGTTGTGAATGTATGGCATGAATTTCAGGAGAAACCCCTGAATCATTTTAGAGTAGGCCAGAATGGCAGTTGATTCGGGATACTTTGTCCACATTCCCGCGAACGACTTTGAAACAATTCGGAGCACCTTAGTCATCTGAATATTCTATGGATAGCCTTGACAGTACCCTATTTCTTCTAATTTTTCGAGCAGCATTTTCAGACTTAGAAACAGAAAAAAATCCATCTTTGTGTCAACTGAGGCTAAATATCTGTGGCATGGATACAGCATTTATCCCAAGAACTAGACAGATAGCTAGTGAAATTTGTAGAATGTTAGCAGAATTCCTCTCCGCAGTTGCTTAAAGTTAAGTTTTGCCGTCTGAATAATTAGAATGAATAGGTTATTAGGATCACTAATGTTACGAATATTCACACAGCGATCGTGGAGATGATGACACACCTAAGTCATCTTGCCATCTACATTACTGCGAATGGCCTTGGGACACCTACGTCATCTACGCCTGGGACAATCCATGTTTGGAACTATGAAAAAATCCACACAATTGAATTTTGTAATCGGAGATGAATTCGGCGCTCCTAATTACCTCCATTCAATTTGGAAACAGCTATTTCATCGTAATCAGCGATTTTGGGCCCTACTGTATATTGCGAAGGTGTGACTTCACATGCAGGTTTTGTTTCAGGAACAACAACAGCACAGGGCCTAAGTTGTTCACAAGCTATCATTTCACCCCGAATTCTTCCCAGAGACCTGTTTAGAAAGAGTCTCCAACGCCTCGCCCAATATAAATTTTACTGGCTCCATATATTTCTGTATTGGGTCACTGACGAACGGTGTAACTAAAAATGCAGATAAAAAGATGAGTTCGGGCCTGGTGTTCTGATCTTCTGCCCCAAAATTTGTCACGTGACCCGGATGTTTTTTAAACAATACTCACCGCCTCACGACTTATATTCTATTTTCCTGATTAGAATGGGGTTTAAAACCGTCGTGTTGGTAGTTTTTGCGTTGCCACTCACCGCTGACGTCTGCTAGACACCCCGTCAATCCCCTTGACACTTGCGGCGTCTCTGTGTGTGACTTGGTGTCAAATACGCCAGCGGTCAGTGGTAACGTAACAACTATCTCTACGTTGGTGTTAAACTCCTGATTTAGCGCCAGTTCTCGCATACTTGGCCAAGTTACTGCGTGTCGATAACGCATATAGGTATGAAGAGTGGGGTGACCCTCTCTTTTTTTGGTTCTCAAAGTGATATCGAAATATTTCACGGATTTCCCCCTTATGCAGATGACAAAGGTCGTCAAACGGTGAAAATGTATTTTATATGCATGAAAAAATGTGGATGAGCTTGATTATTCAGCTGATGACCCAAGTTTTTCAGACGTGGATGATTTAGGAGCTCTAAGTTATTTTGAAGTATGATTAAAGAAGTCATTCTCGCTTCCGTTCTTCTGTATAAACATGGCGGTTTGAATGTCGACAACGAAAGTGTTATCTCCTAAAGCGGAAGGTACTTTGTTTTCCCAGACGTAATTCATTTTAGACAAAACAATTCCGTGATTTCTTCATTCAAATCGACAGGCCTAACCCGTTTTGTCACAATTTGACCTTTTGAATTGAATTGTAGCAATTGCGTTTTTATAGGAACGACAATGCACCACGGGATATCTTCCTGATTGAAAGCACTTGATTGGTCAATTCAAATTTTCAAAATGAAATCCGGCATTTTCATTGGCTTGGGAAGAAAACTGGAATAACACCCAGCCTATGTTAAAATCTCTATAAAAGTCCATATGTGATCTGACAAAATGCATTTTAATGACAAAACGCGTTGCAACAGAGCCGACTTGGGATAATGCTGCAAGTTCAGGCCAAAACAATTTGAGTTTTGCATTTGATATATTATGCAAAATTTCTCAATTCAGTGACGTTTTCAGTAGTTTGGAGAAATCCGATCTCGAGAGATTGTTATAAAAAGATAGTTACGGTAACACAAGAAAAACTCCCTTTGGCGTTATCTCAGTGAAGCCAAAAAATAATTTCTTTCATTTTGCTGTTCTCCATAGACAAAATATCCAATTTTTATATCTTCAACACTCAAAGATAAAAGTAACGTAAAATAGCGTCGACTGACGTTTGAAATTTGTCTTTCGGTCTTTTGGGGCTTTTCGCATTCATTTCAACCAAGATTTTTAATATATACAAAATACGACACCTTCAACCAAAATTAATTTAATGTTTTCAAAGTCACCATATCCGCCGTAATATTATTTCGAAATATTATTTTGGTTTAATGTGTCAGATTTTAGATTATTTAAAAATTCATGCTAAAATGTATACGAAAAAGACAAAAATAGTCGAAAGGCCAATCTCAAAGTTCAGTTAACCTTTCTTCATGTACGTAAGTCAGGTTTGAAACTGGGCGTTTGTAGCAAATACTAATGACACAATTGTCGAAACTGCGACAATTGTGTCATTAGCAGGTGTTAGATTGCTAGCAAATGTCACAATAGCTGCTATTGAAATTTCTCATTGGCGTACTTGCGACATTAGGGTAAACAGTGTACATCTAAACCGCTAATGTCACAAAAAAAAAGTTTATGCAACCGAGTTATGCTGATTAGGAGTGACTATTACTCCTGTATGCAGGACAATCTTTCCTTGGCGGACCATCATTCCTAGGAGCACGATTATTCCGGTATGCCGGTTGATCATTCCTATAGGGGTGGACACTGATTCCTGGACAAGGATGGTGATGCTGTAATTCCTGAAGGGGGGGGGGGAGTGGAGGTAATTCCTATTTGCTGGCATGGACAATCACATAGAGGCGGACACATTTCGCAAAAATACAGTACGATCTTCCTCATGGACGACGGCTAATAACAAGACGTCGGATCTGACTCTATAGCTCCACTTGGTATTCGCTGAAATCGCCATCATTGCTTTAGAACAGCGACCTCTGGTAGCAAAGTGCAGAAAAGAGAGTAGTAGATGATTAGAGACTTCAAAGACAACGTATTATGTAATACTCCACAAAATAGTGTTTTTGTTACTTAATATGTGATAATCCCTCAATTTTTTTACATAATATGTTTTGTTACTTATGAAGTAATAATCCCCGTTTTGTTACTTCATATGTAAGTTCTATTTATAGAGCATCACCTCAGTTCTATTTTTAGATCATGACATCATTGGGAAAATCCTTAGGGTCGGAAGGGTGACATTTTGACCTGGATGTGACCTTTGACCCGCGCGCACAATTCCGGATAATCCGCGCGCGCGTCCGGATAACACGCGCGCGCTGCGTGCCGGCCCGGTGGTACATAATATGTAGTATCCCCTGTTACTTAATATCTAATGCTCATTGTTTTGTTATTTAATACTCCTTGTGTTCACATGTAAGTTCTGTTTATAGAGCAACACCTCAGTTCTATTTTTAGATCATGACATCATTGGGAAAACCCCTGTTCTATTGTTATTGCCTGCTCCTTTGTCTTTAGTTCTCGACAAGTACAGACGCGTCTATGCAGCACAATAGACTCCCCATAAACAAAGAGTGGTGAGTCATACTATTGTTAATTCCCCTGCTCCTTTGTCATTTCTCGACAAGTACAGACTTGTCATATGCTCCTTTGTTAGTTCTCGACAAGTACAGACGCGTCTATGTTGAACAATAGACAATAATCAATGAGTCAAATGAGAGTTAATAAAGAAGTTCACACTTGTCCACACCTATATAAAGGTCCACGTGTACATCCCTGTTCATTCACCATGGATCAATACGAGAGGACCCTTATCAAGCTGAAAGCGGCATCTATCGCGGCGATATTATTACTCCTCATCCCTCTCATCGTGCTGTCTGCCTTTCGTACGTCCTGTGTAAAGTGCACACCCTGTATCACATGTTCACCGTGTAATGGTCCCCCAGAAATCACAGTGTCTCCGCCCTGTTCCTATCCCGATACCCGCGTAATAACCACCATTTCGAACAGAACCCTATGCACACCTATGCAGCAAGTAGCCATTGATAATCATATTCGAGCTACTGTTTGCTTATATGCCAAGACGCTGAGGGTAGATCTACGCTATTTCCTCAACGGTAAAGCTTCCATTAAAGGACTCGTCCTAACACATACTCAGTGGACCCTCGTCAAGGACAGTCCCCCTAAAATCGACATCGCCATACAGAATGTTCTAGAAAGCCAGCATAATCTTACATCGCTTGGTCGTTGATCCCTATAAAAGCACATCATTCATCTTTTAGCCCCAGTCGTCCAAATGGATCACTACATTATTGTTAGTAGCAAAGATTCGTTGTCATACTTCCCAGACAATACACCCTATAAATTTCGCGTTGCCTTGAACACGCGTCTCTGTTTAAGTGACTCCTGGGTGGTTGGTTTAGCGGAATTATTTATCAACAAGCAACCTCAATTCAAATCCAAGTCGTTGTTACTCGTGACTTGTAATATTTGCGGTGAATCCTTTGTAGGCGAGACTAAACTACCTCTCCTACGGACTGTAGATGTGACGAGTATTTCCAAGAAAGCCATTACTAGGGTATATTCTACGCCACATTATCTCCCATTAGTTCAAAATAGTGTCGACGTTCTCGACATCTATATAAAGACCGAAGACAACCTACCAGCAACCCTTCTCAGTGGTGCAATTACGATCACCCTCCACTTGAAAAAACTATGACGAATCGTCATTTGTATGTTCCCGACGTCAAAAAATGGGTTCGTTTTTATCAGGATCAAGTCAACTCGTTGCCGTACCCCACATCACAAAGCGGTAGAGGTCTTAGCATCATTCCTATTGAAACTCAAGTGCCACAGAAACGTATAAATGTACCACCTATTACGCTAACAACCCCGTCACAACAAGCTGTTGAACAAGCCAAGTCTGAAATCCGTATAAATAAGAAAAACGCACCTCATCTCCACCCATTATCTCCCAAGGACAGTCCAAACGTATAAAAAGAACATCACCTCCAAAGAAGCGGAAGATTCAATTTTCCTAGCTACACCATGGTGCTCCTTACTGACAAAGGCTTCCACGAAGGTCAACCCGAGACGTTATCTCTTTTTCAATTACCGCCTTCGCAAACAGCGGTGGAAAACCGTTACATCATTGACGTGAGGCCAACATCCCAATTCAACGATGGTGCTCCCGTTGAATTTAAGATATCAGGCCAGGGGTTAGATTATCTCGACCTGAAATCTTGTCGACTCTACGTGAAAGCTAAGGTCGTGCACAGCGATAGTACCCCGTTGATCAAGGGCGAAAAATGCGGCCCTATCAATCAACTGCTACAGACCATGTGGTCACAAATTGATGTATCTATGCAAGGTAAACTGGTGACGACCATGGACAATGGTTATCCATACAAAGCCTACCTTCAGACCATTCTGAATTTTGGTGAAGACGCTAAAGAAACGCAACTACAGCTTCAACTGTTTGTAGCTGACGAAGGTGTTAATATAGATACCACAAATCCTGCAATAGGTGCAAATGCTGGACTTACAGAGAGACAGAAATTCATCGCCGAGAGTAATGTATTCGAGATGGAAGGAAACCTCATGCAGGAAATGCTTAAACAACACCGCTACCTGCTAAACAACGTTGATGTAAACGTGAAGTTGTACCGATCGTCGCCCCAGTTCATCTTCATGGCAGAAGCCGAGACTCCAGCCTACAAACTCGTTATTGAGGACATCAGCCTGAAAGCTTACAAAATACGCGTCAACCCTGGTGTCATACTCGGACACGCCAAAGCTCTCGAAGACAGTTCCGCGTTTTATCCCTACCAGAGCACGCAGGTTAAGATGATGTCCATAGCCGCTGGACAGACCCTATTCCGCTGGGACAACATGTTTCAGTCCGTTTACCCCAGCAAACTGATCGTTGGTTTCGTATCTTCCAAGGCCGTGGGAGGGGACTATAAAAAGAATCCTCTGAACTTTCATCACTTTAAGCTGACAAATCTGGCGGTAAACATAGACGGTGTCACTTCCCCGGGTCATCAAATAAGGACGCGGTATGATACCGATCCTTACACCTCGCAGTTCACATCGGCCTACCTCACCTTATTCGACGCTATAGGTCAATCCGGAGAAAACTTTGGAAATGCTATAACCTTGTTGGAGTATCACAACGGCTACACGCTATACACCTTCAACTTGGACCCTACCTTAGCCTCGAAAGACCACCTGCAGCTGTTGAAACAAGGTAACCTTAGACTGGAAGCGGTCTTCGGAGAACCACTTCCTGAAACCGTGAGCTGTATCACCTACGCAGAGTTCCCAGCCCTGATAGAGGTTGATAAGTCGCGGAACGTCATAGTCAATGCACCATGAATACCAACGAGCTACTCTGCATTATTCGCGCCGATCGCACGCTGCACGCTCGCGTCCGCGGGGTGTACCCGGCGGATAAGATTCCAAGCCACGTGTCTCTGACACCGGCTGCATATATCGTAAACACAGACCCGTCTACTCTTCCCGGTGAACATTGGGTAGTATTCTACTTCTCCCAAGACAGAGGCACATTTTTTGATTCCTTGGGACAATTACCAGAGCATTACGGCCATCGCTTCGCTTCATTTCTCAAAAACAATTGTAAAACTATTTCATATAATGACAGAGTGCTTCAAGGAGATCAATCAATGACCTGTGGTCACTATTGTATATACGTGTTACTCCAGTTAACACGAGGTGTATCTCTTTCCAGCATCCTGACGGACTTCCATCAAAACCATTGTCATAATGATTGTTATGTATATAGATTTGTAACGCGACATTTCTCATATTGTATATCCAACACACTTCAAATGTATTGTAGCTGTTAATTCTTTCAATAAAATGGTTTCTTAAACCGCAGCTCTACCGTTTTTTAATTTTTATATAAAGTGCGAAGGTGAATATAAAAGAGATGATCTTTTCATCCTGGTCAAGACACGATGAATCCGGGTGCATGGAAAACCTATTTGTCCCGTGTCTACTTTGACACATCCGATGTTGCTTCGTTTACAGGCCCTGTCAAGCTACGCAATATTTTGCGTAAACGAGGGTATAACGTTCCCCTAACCGATCTAAACCAATGGTTGAGCGATCAAGATCCTTACAGTTTACAGAGACCTATTCGGTATTCATTTAAGAGAAATAGAGTGATATCAGCTGGAATTGATCATTTGTGGGACGCCGACCTGGCTGATGTTACCAATGTATCGAAACACAATGACAACATGAAGTTCCTACTGTTCGCTATAGACGTCTTCTCGCGTTATTTATGGGTCGTTCCTCTCCCCAATAAACAACATCAGTCAATCGTTGCAGGGTTGGGATCCATTTTAAAGCAAGGTAGATCCCCAAAATATCTTGGAGTCGACAAAGGCAATGAATTCAATAACAGATGGGTGAAGGCCTATTTGACGAAGAAGGGAATTAAACCTTATGTCACACATAATGAGAAGAAGGCCAATTATGTGGAGAGAGTCATCAGGACGGTTAAGAACGTATTATATAAGTATTACACGCATAAGCAAACCTACCGCTACCTGGATGTTATTGCAGGCGTAGTGGGGGCTTACAACCGTCGGCAGCACCGATCACTAAACGAGAGAGCTCCAGCTGACGTAAACGAGCATAATGAAGCCATACTCTGGAACGAAATGTATGTGGACACTACACAACCTACACGGAAACAGCCCTTTAAATTGAAGGTTGGTGATTCTGTTCGTATTTCACACGTGAGATATGTATTCCAACGGGATTATCAAGCCAAGTGGACAGAGGAACTCTTCAAAATTTCAAAAGGTTTCGTCGCCAATGGCTACCCATATACAAACTCATAGATTTCATGGACGATGAAATACAGGGGACATTTTATCAACAAGAGCTTCAGGTGGTCAATAAAGATGTTGATGCATTATGGAGGATTGAAAAAGTACTCAAAACACGACGTCGTCGAGGCAGGGTGGAAAAACTGGTGAAATATGTCGGGTGGCCAATCAAATTCGCTAGCTGGGTGGCTCAAGAAGATATTGAAGCAATCTAATCATAAAGCTCTAAGGGGTGTCAGCAAGTGTGTAGAAGTGTGGCGCTATGTACACGACTGTATATATATATATATAAGGTCGTTTGTGAACCATTAGTTCGTATATCATGTCGAGTACGTGTACGTTCTGTCAGAGAACCTTCTCCCGTCGTCACAATATGCTCAGACATATGCGTCTGAGGCATAGTCAGGAGACACCCCCGAATCCCGGTCCACCAAGTGGAGTAGAGCATCCCTATACCATGATGGTCAGCGGCCCTACGGGTTGTGGCAAGACATCATGGGTAATGAAGTGCTTAGAAGAAGGACCAATCAGCTATACCCGTATAGTTTGGTGCTACAGCCAGTGGCAGTCCGCCTACGAAAACACCTCTTTGAAGAATGTAACATTCGTGCCTGGTATCCCCCAAGACATTGGAGAGGCTTATTACTTCGACCCTGATGAGATCAACGTGGTAGTGCTCGATGACCTGATGGGTGTGGCTAAGGGAGACTCACGCATCGCCGATCTCTTCACGAAAGGATCCCATCATCGCAATCTGTCCGTCATCTATTTAACCCAAAATTTGTTTCCACAAGGGAAAGCCTCTCGCGACATTACTTTAAACTGTCAATACTTCGTACTCGTTAACAGCCCTATTAACAGACAACAAATACAGCTCTTTGGACGACGTATCTATCCCAAACACGCAGAGTATTTCATGGAGAAATATGAAGATGCCATATCCACCCCTTACGGTTACCTCTTGATAGACCTAAAGCCAACTACACCCGAAAATCAACGACTGAGGAAGGTTGTTGCATCACAAGATGGAATGGGACTTTTCACCAGACAAAGACCTCCGTGGTACACTAGGCAAAAAGGTAAAGGAAGTAAGCGTCTGAAGCGTAAAGATTGTGAAGAGCCCAACGGTAGTGTGAAACGAGAAACATGGAAAAGGCTGTTCGGTGTTCCTTCACGAGTGATGTTCAATGGAAAAATTATTGAAAAGGTCGCACAATATAGGAAGAAGGGGTTTACAGCAGACGAGGCCATAGACTTAGCAGTGGAGGCATATACACCTCAGATGACTAGAAAAATGTGTCAGACTTATGTTGACACGGTGACGGGTATGAAAACTTTGGAATCCGATAGTATTCATACGGAATTAATGAAGACTTGCCTTGAACTGCAGAAATTACATAATATGGACTTTGCTGAGGCGATGACGCAGAGCATCAAACTGAGATGGCACCTATTCAAAGATTTATGTAAAACACGACAGGATGCTTAATGTCTTTTATTCTAATACGTAACATGTAAATAAATATTATTTGTGAGTGTACCCATATCGATACAAAAGGGGGTCTTTTATTCCATTACATGATGATGAATAATATCGTTTATTCTTATACGTAACATGTAATACACAAGAATTAATGTTGTTGATTCATACATATTTACACATGTTTCATGGTTGAGTGTAGCCATGTGCTACGGTATGTACACCATCGTTCAAAATATAGCGCTTGTCATCAAAGGGACAAAGGCTTTGTTTGTTAACAGTCAGACTGTAGAGATGATGATCTATGCTTCTAATTTGATTCATGGTTGTACGAACACTTTTTCGATTGAATAAACATTCTTTATACATAGCATGTCTTAATTTTTTCTTGATGGCATACTTGGTAATACCTTTCGCCGTTTTCTTCTCTTCCCCGTTGTAAAGCAAACTATACATTTTCGGTCGAAGCCCGACAAACTCCTCGACGGGTAGACCTCCACATTCATCTTTCATCTTCCCCAACACTTTGGCATTGGCTGCCGTGTAAAGGGGGTGATCCCGCTGGTAGTTGCTGGTATCGAACATGGACATGCGTTGTGCCATGTCGTTGTAAATATTTTGGGTTTGAATGTCCTAGCAGAAACTATCCGTGTCGGAAAAGAGGAGCTTAGCTTTAGAACCATATTCTGGCTTGATGTGATTGTAGTGAAAATCAAACATGAGAAGTTTTGATAGATCTAGAATGGCAAAACCGACATATATGGGTCTGTTCAATTTTAGTTTGATGGTCTTCAAATGAACGGCTACCAAATCTTCGTTGAAAATCTTGAAACTGTGAAAGGTGGGCTTAGCGATCATTCTCTTCAGTCTCTGCTTGGAATGTACCAGTTCAATGTTGATCCTTTTTCGAACATTCTCCAACGTCTTTCCAAACACACTGAAGATTGAAAGATCCATTAGTTATTCAGGGTAAACATAATTAGCGTTTTAAATCAATTTAAGGCGCATCAGTCGAAATGAACGACCTGTCGCAGAGGAAGACAACAGAGAGGAATGGGGAGTTTGCGTCATATGTTTGCATCGACGTGTAAAAATACTGTTCTCCCCGTGCTGCCACATCTGCACCTGTGCGAGGTGTTTCCTAACGATGCTTAACAACGTCAGATGCCCCGATTGTAGATGCATCCACACGCCAGTGCCCTGCCCAATTTGCCGGCAACATATTCGTCGTTTCTTCAACATCTTTATATAATTCCCATGTAGGAATTCCAAAGGCCCTTTTCAGGGCCAACCAATATTCCCGAAAGCGTGACTGAGATACATCATTCTTTAGATGACGACTTTACAACGAATATTATGGATTAAGAATACTGATCAGCGATACGGATTTGATATTTTTGGAACATCATGATGTCTTGCCGCATCATTGAAAACTGTTGACCGCTTCTCTCTTGCAGGAAACAAGCCTATGTTTATGTATACTATGATTGCCTTTTTGAATTTGGTGCTAATACTGTTATATGGAATATGGAATAGGTCTTTGGATTATGGACGCGGATATTCTCTAATGGACGACGGCTGGATTATGAATGACGGACTAGACGCTTGTAATTCTATCAAGCACATCTTTTTTGTTAACCCACCTCAACGCACATAATGTTACAACAGGCGACTGGTTAACAGGTCAA
>JAVTVY010003134.1:0-32205 GCA_036873755.1 Hanleya hanleyi | reverse complement strand
CGAATCTGATATTTGCATCCAAATATAGCAGTCATATTTATGATAAAATGTTTGGAGTGGGGGGGGGGGTAGTTTGGCAATATTTCATTCTAATGCGTACGGGGATTTTAGCCAATTCATGGCTATATAAATTTGTCGAAAGCTACGTTTTTCACATAATGCTGTTGCTTTCCTTCAGCATATTGGAAGATCAGGCTACAGTACAATGTACCTTGACAGAGATATGAGTAAATTAAGTCAAATTTGGGGACATTTTGGACAGATTCCGACGCTTCTGTGTATGCACTAACAAATCTAATTCCAAAAATTGTTGGTAAGGGTGGATCAGGAAACCAAAAGCTATAAGGTCAAGTGAAGCTGTCTGTGTCAAAAGACACATTTCTCTCTTTCCCCTCTACATGGAAAATATTCAGAGCAGGAAGTTAAAATTTGTTGAATGGTGAGAAATCTGCTTTGAATTTCGGATGTTTGACTGCATATCAGATGCCGCACACATTCATTTGCATTATGAGTGACAACCTCAAACTATTTCCTTTTAACATGTACGCAATTATGAGGTATATGCCTCTTTCTCCAAGTGCTAGCTAGGTGTTGAAAGAAGAACACTGACCGTGACAGTTAAGTGAATGTAGCTGTTTAATAACAAGCGATTATAGGATAACAGAGTTAGCTTATCAGCGGAAGTAAAATTAACACCATGCACCATTGTAATAAATAAATGACTTCTTGAACAGACTCAAGCGGAATAAACTTGAAGAATAAAATACAAATGTTTATACTTAGCAAACTGTTTCCTTCAAATCAAAACAAAAATCAGCTAGCTATTTCCGATGCCATTCCACTAAATATAAAAACAAGTGTGTTCGCCAACATGAGCAGTAATATAATGTGAGAAATCTTAGCTTTAATTTGCCGTTTGTTGGGTTGCTTGGATTTTTTCATCCCTAGTTTCTGCTCACGTCACGTCGTCGTCCTGATCAACACATACTTCATGCGGACAAACTCACCAAAATCCAAGAATCATCATAACGGCCCACGAATTTAGCAACATTTCCTCAGCCATGGCCACGACGGCAGACATAACAATAGAAGGATCAGAGCGTAACCAATAGCCCAGCGTCGATGCAACGTGCAACACATGAATTGAACGTCATGATAACTGTAAAGTCAGCGATTCCCCAGGGGCTCGTTTGTTAAATGGTTAATTATGTCGTTTGGGGAGTAGAAAGGCGAAAACTCAAGTTGGTGCCGTCGCCACACCACTCTTCCAAACCTCAATTAAAAATCTAATAAACTTCACTTTAAAAAGAGTGAGTGAGTGAGTAGGGCTAACGTCGTTTTCAACATTTTTCCAGTCATATCACCACGGCACTTTAAAAAGAAAGGCAAATGGTCAAAATGCATATCTCTCACTTTAGCGTTTTCCAGTCTGGCCTCTTCGGGCGAATAATTGCATTTCTCCGCCAAATTCCAACCGATGTTTCCAAATTGACCGTGACCTGGATAAAAACTCTCGCGAAAGTGCCCGAGAAAGGGAGAGACCACTGTCAACGGAGTTCACCAGGAGTCAACTCGCAGCTGATTTGAGACTCACAGGTACTTTCCTTTACTCCCTCGGACTCGCCCCCCCAAATCAACCTAATTAACCAATTAACAACGATAATCAGCCCCTGTGAGCTATTCCTGCTGAGACCGTCAAAAATAAGTTAACATCAAACCGTTGAAGAAAAATGATAATTTCTACATCCGATTCTTATGAATTTACGCATGTGCATATATCAACTTTACGCCTGAAATTGTGAAAAGTGGCGTCACGTTGTTCTGTTCAAAGATGAAAAGGACAGAGGTGGATGTGCGTCTTAGATTGTCGAAAATTGTATTATGTAATATACATGGACAGCCACAATTCCCAAGCGTAGTACGAGTACATTACTACCAAATTGTAATATGACATACCGTCATCATCTGTGGTATCATCAAGATTACTAGAAGCAGTAGTACATTTCTTACTAAACGGGCTTTCGAAGTCGCAAGTATATATGACAGCTCTGATCGAACTTTTCCCTGTACATCGATGACCCTCTGGTGGTTCAATACCAGCTCCAGCAGGTAGCTCACAATAACCCAAAATTCCCTTGTTTTCTTTGCAGTAATTTCGATAGCTTTCAGTTTTTCTCCCATTATCTTTCCAATGACAGAGGTCAGTTTGAAATGCTTTATCAGCATTTGTGCAAGAAGTTGAACTTGGATTGACATAATATCTGGTTTCCCAGACACATATACGATATAGGGGTCGACATCGAGGCCAGTTGGTGTTTTCTTCTCTCTCTCCGTGACATGCTAGGGACATGTACACCTTTGCCGACGCTGTAAAAAGAAAAGAAAATATGAATACAAAGGTCATTGAATTGTAAACCACATATTCAATAAATGTATTGCTTTGGTCAAATATAGCCGTACGATGCGTGATTATGATTTAAAATAAAGGTTAATTACAAACCCACGGTGATCATATATAAATCGTTTATTTAATACACGAGATATTTGATTGAACAACTGCTGCATATAGTGATTGTTTATTGTCCTCACATTCGAGCTGTTGGCAATGGATTTACATCCTCAACCTTTTATTCCATATTTAAGTCTTGTTTGAATCTTCGTTTATGGAGTAGAATGATCGTGTCTACGTGGATGGATGTAAGATAGGATACCAGACTGAGATTCAACAGATTCAATCTTGGACGACACAGATCATTTCCTTTACTGGGTTGGCTTTCCGTTAAGAGTACATAAACATATGGGTAAATTAAGTTACGGTAACCCGTGTTCATATGTGATGAATTGAAAATTTTCCCGGATATATTAAAACACACATTCACGTCACTCGTGTTTTTAGATTAAAAATGCTTGTTCTTTGAGCGTAAATGTGAGATGATTCACGATGATACTGCAGCAAGCGGCATATCCGACCTTCAATATTCAGCCGTCATCCATAAAAGAATTTCCGTGTCAATAATGAGAAATACCTATTTCGTATGACAGCGATTCAAAATGTGTTGGTGGTGACAACTGCGACTACAACAAGGAGTTCTAAAGATCCCTATCCCAAAAATATCAAATGCATCATCATCGACGATTATAGAGAAAAGCTGTCTTGGTGTTGTGAACGCCAATTTCTTTGCTGAAGGAACCAGGGAATGACAGAATGATGCAGAGTAAATGGTTAAGTTAAATATTTGATTTGTTTAACACTAACAGACCTAGGCGATATGGAGGCTATCCAGTCCTGAGAAGGGAGTATTCTCCCCCCGCCCGTTTATGTTCGTCACGCCTTATGGTAACGGGCTGAAACTTTCCATACTATATATTTTGAAACATTTTTAACCGAAAGGTGCAGCGCCATCTCCCATTAGCATACAGAGACATCAAACTATGACTGCCCTAATTTAGAAGTTAAACCGAACAGCTAAATACAGGGGCGTGCTTCATAACTGACATTTGAAACCGACGGTCCGGTCCACCATCCCTGTTTCAAAAGATTCCTCTTTCCACAGAACCTGTGGGACCAAATATTGACAATTGTGTTAAATTGGATTAGCACGAAGATGATCAAACTGTACTGCATTAAACCACAGTTAATGCCTGATTCCCGATATAATTGAACTCAGATAATAGATTTGTCCCGATAACAGAGGCAGATGCATTGACCAATGATTCCAGGCATGAATTTGTGGTTCGTATTTTGTTATCTTCCGTATGCTTACAGCTTGGGGTCGATTTTTAACTATTTGATAATTGGTGTAAATATGATAAATGCGCAAAAAATTATCCTACTATTCCACGAATATTCCATTATGCTTAAATTGATAATTTTGGTAACTTCAGATAGCAAATTGTTCAGTAATATATCATTGATTAAAATATTGTCCATGCTATTGGCCTAGGAAAGCAAGCAAAATTGCGAATGTCAATGAACCTATCGCTGCTATGGGTGAATCAGTCATTAAAACGTTTTCTGTTGAGAATAATCAGCGTAGGGTTCCACGTCAGAATAGTTGATTATTATATTATTATTATTACTCCCCCCGCCGGTTTTGCACCTTCCGTTTGGCGGCATATTTATTAAGTGGAAATCTCATATGGTCATTAGGATTTCAGAGATTCACAGTTTATCCCAACACAAAGTCAACTATAGCCAACAGGTATGATGGTCGTCCTAGAGTTATGCATTTGTTAAATTGATTTGTCTATTTGTCCCGAACCGCTTATTCGGTCCATGCGAAACTTCATCTACCAGGTGGGGCCTTGTCAGGGTGCCGTGAAGCAATATGGTCTTCATCGAAGAATAAGAAGAGGGTCCGTGTAACCTTGCAGCGTTCAATTTTTGTTTTTGGTTTCTCAAAATCGAAAATTGACATTTGACCGCCAATTTTCAATTTTCGTTTTCCGTTTTCCGTTTTCGATTTCTCAAAATCAAACATGACAGTGTGACTAACGTCACAGGACCTACGAAGTAGGATAGGCATTAGGACATGTTTTCTTCTACAAAGCCCCGTGGACGAGAAAACTTATACATTATCGATTTAATCTGCTTAGAAATATGTATAAGGTATATTAATGTATATTGACTACTTCTGTGTCATTCTACTCCGGCTAGAAAGTTCAATAGAAGGTTTGGAACTCGACGAATAACCGACGCGCACTGAACTCTGGGAACCCTCCACCCCCAAGTTGAAATCCTGCCTATATAAAGATGGGCACAGCACAAGTCAGAATCACCAGTGATTTTTTTTTCACACAAGTAGGTCAAGTTTTCATCAAAACCAGCTCAGCTCAGAACTTGCTGGTAAGGGCCCCCTAATACACGCCCTCACAGTAGCAGGGTATATACCTATCTGGTACCTTAGATGTGCCTTAATTGTACATCATCTTTCGAGTGTACCTTAATGATACCTTCTGGCCCAGTTGACTTCTTGTACCTTCAATGGGCATATACCTTAACAGTACCTCTTCGGGTTCAGTAGGTGTGCCTTAGCAAGGTATATACCTGGTAAGTACTTTGTTAAATGCTTACCAGTATCTTCTTGGTGCCTTATCTACTTAGCTTAATTTTCAGCAAATTGAACTGTGCCTTGACGGTACCTCTCAGACTTAGAAATTTATTCAAGTCAATGCACTGTACCTTCTTATGAACTTTGTTAATTTTACAAAAACTTTGACTGTGCCTTGTTGGTACCTCTGTGACTTAGAAAGATATTCACGACAAAGCCATGTACCTTTTTGATACCTTATCAACTTTGTTCATTTTCCAACAAATTGGACATGAGCTTCAGATGTTAACATTAACATATATACCTGTTTATCGTATCTTGACAGATTTTGGTACATTTTGAGAGTTCGGCTACACCTTGCAAAGCATACATGTGTAAATAAAGTCGGCCTTTTATGGAAGGATATATTGTACAGGCCTGTGGATAATCGCTATATAAATGACGCAGTGAAGGATATATCCACCTTCATTGGATTTGAAGGAAACTACAGATAGCCCTACAGGCACATCATGTTTAGATCTATATCTCTACAAAAATGAAGCGGGCATTTTCTCTCGTTGACAAAAGAGATGATTACAATTTCGACATCGTAAACTATCCCTTTCTGGACAGTAATATTCCAGTGGGACCTGCATATGGCGTATACATATCTCGCCTAGTAGCATTTGCTAGATCCTGTGTTAAATGTGACGATTGTAATCAACATCACAAAACATTGTTGCAGAAACTTATAAAACAGGGCTATTCCACCAAGCGCCTCCACTCAAAGTTTCTCAAATTTGGCGATACATACCGCATACTGATAGCAAAATACGAACGTAGCGTGCAAGATCTATGGCGCTACGTTTCGTAACTTGTGTCTAATTCCGCTTAACCCGGGGCTAGGGGCCGTATGAACCCATGTACTTCAAGATCCTCATGGTGCTCATATGAACAGTCACAATCATAGCGTGACTGAGATACATCATTCTCTAGATAACGACTTTACAACGATTATTATGGGTTAAGAATACTGATCAGCGATACGGATTTTATATTTTTGGAACATCATGATGTCTTGCCGGCATCAATGAAAAGTGTTGACCGCTTCTCTCTTGCAGGAAACTAGCGTATGTTTATGTATACTATGATTGACTTTTTGAATTTGGTGCTAATACTGTTATATGGATATGGAATAGGTCTTTGGATTATGGACGCGGATATTCTTTAATGGACGACGGCTGAATTATGAATGACGGACTAGACGTTTGTATTTATATTAACTGAAAATCCTCCCCGTCTGAACTCCTTCTTGTACACAGACAAGATTATTGTCCACCTTTATGTGGTGAAACTTACATGAAAGACGGACCATAACAGTCACCTGGCTTGTGAGATCTTGATATATGCCTTTGTCTATTTTCAATAAATTATGAAAATAGAAAAGAAATAAAAATCAAATCAATTTCTTTAAAACGTTTCCTACATTTCTTCCTTTCCTCTTCGAAATTACAAGCGTCTAGTCCGTCATTCATAATCCAGCCGTCGTCCATTAGAGAATATCCGCGTCCATAATCCAAAGACCTATTCCATTTCCATATAACAGTATTAGCACCAAATTCAAAAAAGACAAAAGTATACATAAACATAGGCTTGTTTCCTGCAAGAAAGCGGTCAACAATTTTCAATGATGCCGGCAAGACATCATGATGTTCCAAAATATCAAATCCGTATCGCTGATCAGTATTCTTAATCCATAATATTCGTTATAGAGTCGTCATCTAAAAATGATGTACCTCATTCCCATTGATGTCCAATATCCAAGCCACTATTTTTTTAAATTTTCGACCTTACTCTGATCTTTATGACAAACTCTTATTCTACGTTTATGACTAGAAGAAAAATGTATATCTATTAATTTTCATAATTTACTGAATATATATCATGTATGTAGGCATCTATCATCAAATATCCGAAAAGTCAAGCAACTGTCATGACAGTCAACTGTGGTGACAGATCTGCATGCCAGTGAAAAAAACCCACAAAGCAACACAATTTTAAATGATCATTAACCAGGGTTTAATAATATTATAAATACACGGATTGATGTATATTGCACATGTACATGTGATTCACAGGTTGAAACTTCATTCCACAGCCAAAACCAGCTTTCCACCTTTAACTTGATGGAGAATGCATGTGTGTACATTCAGCTAACATGCTTACTTGCAGCAGCAAACTAACATCAATAATTCAGGAACGAGAGTGCAGCAGGAGAGAAATAACGGGGGGGGCCCTCCCTCACAATATGTCATTTTCTTTCTAACTTTCAGACCAAAGTGAGAATGATTTAGAAATAAAACTTGCATGGGGAAAAAAGGTGAAATCAGAGAAGAAGAGCTGAAATTCCTTAGCTCTTATAAGTATAGCCATTCATTGTCCACACTCCCACCCTTCTGAGATTCCAATATCACAATATTATTATAATTTTATTAGTATTTATTCTAATACACATTTCTCCTTATTCCAAAAACAATCACAAAACAAGAAAAATATTCCAGTGGTCGCCAAAACTCTCAGATATCAGTCATTGTCTACATTCAGCAATGTGTCACAGTTGACATAAATCATCTGGTTCTCAAAATATACAATTCTATAAGCTGAACATATCAAGCCCTATTGAGGTCATTGTCAATTCATTGTTTTAGCATGACCAGCCCCCATCTATATTTTGGGGTAAATAATCAAATAGATGAGGGATTTACATTTTCATGAGTAAAACTTATTCATTTTCCTTCATATCGATATACTTGTGGTTTGCAATTTAATAATTAATAATAAATGATTACAACATCTAGCATGTGTTTTTAAAAACTCCCTCCACATCACTCCTTTGCAGAAATGTAATGGAGAAAACACTGTTTCCTGATATCAGTCTCAGACGTAATGTGCAGTGAGGCATGACCTGCTCCGAGCCCGCAAATTACCAAGTACTGGTGTTCACATGTAGCCTATTTTCATTTTTGCCTATGCTAAAACATGGAAGCATGGATCACTTGATAACTGGTATATATTTAGTAAAGTTTCATCAAAATCTCCTTCCATTTGAAGAAAAAACCCCGATGATAATTGTAATCAATATTTTGGCAACTCTTAGCAAGTAGAAATTATGTCCGAGAATAGACGTCAAATGCCCAGCAATCCACAGGTAAAGTTCAGAGTTGTCACGTCAATACACCCTCTGTATGAGACCAATATCGGGAAACCGTCATTGAAAGTTTTTTTCAATCTCACCTTAGCATACATATGGTACAAATTTCACTTCCTACAATCTTTGATTTGATCATAGGTACAGCAACAACAACAATATAGCAATCCCTTGTATTGTCTATGTGGCAATTCCAGTCCTCAGAGCTGCGCCACCAGTTTCTCAGTCTCTGGACAATGTACAACAAGTCAACTGATTGTAGTGGTTTCGGAAATACAAGTATAACTAATTCATGCCTACGTTCATGCCAAAAATCAAGGTTCCAATGTCAACGGTTCTCCTTATTTGCCGACGAAAGGATTCGGATGGACTCAGTGACTCACTCATTACCGGACAATTTGCAAATGAGAGCCTACTTCGTATGAAAATGAAATTTGACGGTCAATTTTCGTTTTTTGTTTTACTTCGCGCAAAAATGAAAATCAAGTATGAAAATTGTCGTCTAGACAGGTGTGAAGCATAATATGGAAACCCAATAGGATGAAAGATATGGGACTTTCACTACACTATAGATAATCTGATCCAGATATTCGAGCTGGAGTATAATAGGTCAAAAGCGCATGTGCAGGATCGAGTAGGCATAAGTGCACCAGGTGTGAAGCATAATCTGGAGAACAATGTAGTTGAGACACATGAGAGTTTCATTAAACGAGATAACTGGAGCCTGGCATTCCCACTAGGGTAGTATAATAAATAGGTGGGTACCCTAATCATAACCCCAAAGGAAGGAACTTTCCGCATCGATGCCTTGAAACGTTTGACACCCGCACTTAAAGCGTTGAAACGTGTTTGACGGTAAGCGTTGACGGGAATTTGAACGCTTTTTGGACCTGAAGCGTTGAAGCACTCAGACGTCCGGCGTAAATAGTGGCGGTTGTGTGTTTGTTTGAAATGGTGGTTTACGGGCCGCTTCCCATATACCGATTTCGTGGCCCATCACCGAGATGCTCATGCTTATTGGCATTACATATTTTGTTGATATCTTCACGAGTACTATATTTTAAATCAACAACCATTTGCGGTTGTGTGCATGAATGCTGTTCGCTTTTATAGCGCTCTGAACATCTATTTTTAGAACTAAAAAACTTCAAGACTGGGCCCTGATTGGCTAAAACCCCCAGTGCTGATAACCAATGAAAACAGCGGTATGCCACCTGTCTGATGGGCCACATGTCTCTCACGCTCCTCACCTCTAAGACGACCCGATTTGCATTTTCTATTCTAATCCTCGTACCAGAAATGACGTCATAACCATTGTGCGTGTGCACTTAACACGTCAAAGTTGAAAAAAAAGTCGCGGTAACTTTCAATATTTGATTTTCTTACTTGCAAATTGATTTTGAGAAACCGAAAAAAAAAAAAAAACGAAAATTGGAAATTGAGGGTCAAATTTCGATTTTTGATTCTCCGATTACAAAATAAAAAAAAAAACGAAAATTGAAAATTGACGGTCAAATTTCAATTTTGATCTTGAGAAAAAAAAAGAAAAAGAAAATTGAATTGTGCAAGGTTACACGGACCCAAGAGCCTTGATCTCACATATCCCGAGCCAGATTTTCTAAGGGAGTCAGGAGTTCGTTAAGACAAGTCATTAATAAAATAGTAGTACTTTTTTAACATCAAATAAATTAATGTCAGACAAAACTGCTCAGTGTGGAAATAAAAACTATGAAACTGTGAACCACCATGGCTACAGTTGTGGATTTCGAGGTATGATGTTTTGTGAGTCATGGAAATGGTCACAAATTAACTCAATATGATTAACTCTATTCAAATGATATAAACAATGTTCCCTGTGCTGAAGAGAACAGTTCAAGACCATGATGAGAGAGCCTTTCTTCTAAATAAAGAGGGTTACATTATTAAAAAAAAAGTAGCTTAAATCTCCTCAGCTGCCTGAATTCAGATGCATGTATTGCTTAAATTTGGGAAGTGGGCCATAATTCAGTTATTGATAAATGTGCTTACTGGCTCAATACGTATTGTGATAACACCAGTGATGGACAGCCGAGCTTCCGTCTTATACTATACCCTTAGAAAATAGGTCAAATCAGTAAATTTCAATAGGTTTAGGATCAATAAGATGAATTGCATCTGTGGTGTGAATCTGGAAAAGCACAAGCGGTAACGTAATAGAGCTAGATCTAGCTCTAATGCCCTAATAAATATTGTGCTAAAAGCATTACCATATGCGACGTTGTAAAATAGGTAACGATTAGTTATATTCAATATAATTCTGGTCAGTGAGCATATGCAGATCTGTGGTGTGGATTTGGAAAGGATAGCCTAATCCTCCTAGAGATGTACTCATAACATTGAATCGATCGACAGTTAACGTATTATTTTACCCCGGGAAGATAGGCTAATGTTCTGATCAATAGGCATCTGTGGCATAAACTTAAAGGTCAGCTATAATCCTCAAGGAGATAACATGATAATGTTATAGTGTGATTTTCTCTGAGTTTTTGTTAATTGAACGGCTTAGTCAAACAGTCACGTAATCCTTCAATATTCTCCGCCTATCGTAAATATTGTTCCCCTGTTCTCGTGCTAATCAAGTATAAGTATAAGCTGTTCGATTATTAGGTCACAACCCTGTTTTGATTGCCATTCAAAAATCAGTTGTATTGTTCCGTTTAACATGTCTGTATTTGTCATGTATATGTTTATTGTCTTGTTGCCGATCACCTAGCGACTTGTTGCGTCCCAACATGGATTTTGCGGCATAAAAGTCAGTGATCGAGAGTTGAGGGGTAGAAACCCAGAGGTTCGGAACTCGAACTCTGAAGGACAGCTTT
The DNA here is from genome assembly GCA_036873755.1 of Hanleya hanleyi. Classification (NCBI taxonomy): domain Eukaryota; kingdom Metazoa; phylum Mollusca; class Polyplacophora; order Lepidopleurida; family Hanleyidae; genus Hanleya; species Hanleya hanleyi. The sequence goes on along the minus strand of JAVTVY010003134.1, from coordinate 21,109 downwards.
TGGAATTGCCAAAACTGGGCTGCTCGTGTAAAATCGTTTGTACTGTGTAATGTTTATTGAATAGAAAAAGTGTCGACCAAAAACCATATACAGCGTTCGTCTTCATTCAACTCCGTCCGAAATTTCAACTCATAACACTTGGTGGAGAGAGTGGTAAAATCTCGGATACCTTCGCTGCCAAGTGAGTGTTCTATCCACCGACTAGCTTTCCCCAACTGAAGATGACAGTAGTAGCGCCGACGTTGGACGTGTTCCAGATTTTGAACATGTTGGGTGTCAACCTTCACCCGACAAGCTGGAATCTTCACCATCAGAATGGAGATTCGATGCAAGTAACATTCACATGGGGCATTTGTCCTACCTCATCACCATCCCATGGAATCAATGTTTTGACAGTGAAGCGAAAATCTCCATCAACTATTCGGCGCGATCGGCAGCGCTTGTTAACATATCACGCAAGCCTCTGCGAGTGGTCAAGCATATGAAGAAATTCACAAAGAAGCTGTACAGCAACGAATTGAAGACGTCCGACAACATCATGCCGCCATCGGTAATTCAAGGCGAATTGGGTCAAATTTTGTGCTGTCCGCTCAAAAAGCTAGCTTCAGTGAAACGCGGAAAGATGGTCCACAGATGTCGGCAAAGGTTTTTACACTTCCCGTCAGACGAGGAATCGTAGACTCACCTGACAAGGAAGAAATGATGGGCACCTACTTCTATGGCGGATGTGACTTAGTGCGAGAAGTTTGTAAAGACATTAAACGCGGATATGGCACCATTGGTAGTGTACATTTGTATACTAAGAACCAAAACAAACAGTTAATACCATTCACGTCTCTGGACAGTCCATTCTGTGATATTATTCAACATAACTTTGATGTCCGTAAGATAACTTTTTATTTTGATGCTGTCTAAACCTATGTTTACTCCTTCATTGACAATACTTTAGCTTGTGTTTTGATAGGCCATATCAAAAAGTTTCGAGGTCGAAACTCATGGAGCCAGAGGGAGATGTTATAGTGTGATTTTCTCTGAGTTTTTGTTAATTGAACGGCTTAGTCAAACAGTCACGTAATCCTTCAATATTCTCCGCCTATCGTAAATATTGTTCCCCTGTTCTCGTGCTAATCAAGTATAAGTATAAGCTGTTCGATTATTAGGTCACAACCCTGTTTTGATTGCCATTCAAAAATCAGTTGTATTGTTCCGTTTAACATGTCTGTATTTGTCATGTATATGTTTATTGTCTTGTTGCCGATCACCTAGCGACTTGTTGCGTCCCAACATGGATTTTGCGGCATAAAAGTCAGTGATCGAGAGTTGAGGGGTAGAAACCCAGAGGTTCGGAACTCGAACTCTGAAGGACAGCTTTTGGAATTGCCAAAACTGGGCTGCTCGTGTAAAATCGTTTGTACTGTGTAATGTTTATTGAATAGAAAAAGTGTCGACCAAAAACCATATACAGCGTTCGTCTTCATTCAACTCCATCCGAAATTTCAACTCATAACAATAATATAGTGTCAAATCTATTTTTAAAGTGTAATTCGACTTCGAAAAAAATAGATCAAGTTCGGTCATCTTCAATAGGCTGGCCCGTCGTCAGCTTCAACTGTTGTATGAATTCGGAGAGTCTGGCTATTGTCATTGGAGAAATATTGTGTCCACATCGAATATGGAAAAGACAGAGAAAGACAGGCAGACATATGGACGACGCAGACGACAACAGTACCCGTCAGTCACAGTCGTGAAAGAAAGAAAGAAAGAAAGACAGACAGTATAAGGAGAACAATAAGGTTGACCATTACAATGATTTTTTACACGATCGTATCTCCAACGATTATTGGATTCTCAGATCGCGTGAACAGATAAAAGATTTTGTTGTTATATTTGCTTTTAACCCCATTCTGATAATTTACCAATTGACACGCATTATTGCACTGTGGAACTTAACCTCCCTGGACAGAAGGATTCTACGAACTTTCGATGCGAGTTTCCCACTTAGAATTCGATTGATCCCTTTCTGATTTAATTTTGTTAAGGGGCTATAGGATTCTAAGACTGGTTGTAAAGGAGTCAAATCCGACATTCAATATTCAGCTGTCGCCCACAGAAGAATTTCCGCGTCACTAATCGTGCGACAGTTAGCATAAAGTCCAATTATGCATAAGATAAAAATTAAAATAGAGACAATATGCTTTCATGCAAGAGAGAAGCGGTCAACAGTTTTCAATGATGAGAGCAGGATATGACGATGATATTTTAAAAAATCTGATCACAGACCACTATTCTTTAATCTAAATGAAGTCATGTTTTACAATATGACGTATCCCAACCATGCTTTGATTGTGGATGTTCAGTTGAACACTATGGAGATGTAAAACACAACATACACGACGTTTATACAGTGTCAAGCTCAGGGTTAAGAGACCTTGCATGCTATGATTGTGTTTTGTCTCCAGTCTATCTCACTCCGCATACGCTGTATGACCTGTACTGGGTCTTATCGACACGCTCTAGTGACTAATTTAACAACTTGTTCCTATTATCAGCACAGACTGAACTTTGCATCTGAATATACTTTCTCATCTCCATATAACATGCTGAAAATACGTGTTATCCGATTTTGATGGTTTCCATCGTTTGTGCGCTTTTTCAGCAAGCTAAAATGAATTCATTGAAATAAACTGTTCGATCCAATCTTACAACGATATAAAATCTATAAATCACGTGCTGAATGTTGAGTGGACGTATTTGATTGGCTTTCTAGAACGACATGCCCCTGTCCTGTTTGAACACTATTACAAAATGAAATGTGTGCGTATTATAAGATATGTCAGAACGGTGAATCATTCTCGAAAGGAGAACAAAGAATTATCACCCCAGTAAAGTACGAAAATCAATAACTTTTTTAGCAAAATTTTAGTAACAAAACGTTTTTCATTTTTACGATTTTTTTTTGTAATTACAAACGAGTTTTCCAAAAGTTGAATACGCAAAATTTACGTATTTTTTCTGGCGATTACCTCCTCAACTTGGTTTGCACGCAACCAGTCCACAAATGAGGGTATGCGAATAATATTCCGTGTTTAATTACTCAAACTCAGTAACTTCTAAAATCCAATTCAAGTGTGTGTTATTTATTTCAGTGGCAGACGTTGGTGTTACTGAAAACCTGTCATGTAATTCAAAATTGTGTTTCGTTATTGCTTATAGTATTGATTTGTTGGCTCGTTATCAAATATAGTACACTACTCAAATCCGTACTTTACTCGACTGATTACAGCTGTAATTAACAACAATATTCTACGTGAAGAATGCGTTACTATTCTAATGATGTCGATGAATCCATGCGACATACCTGATAAGCAATTGGTCAGTCCAACAATTATAGCTATACATGTCCAGCGTGACATCATCCTGGCAAAGGTAATAAGCAATGTGGCAACAATTGGTACCAGCATAAATCATTCACATTGTATAAGATTCAATCTAGCAGAAATCTGGCGATCCAAATACTATCGCGTGTTCTAACATTGCACACTTCAAAGTTTCTCATAACCGATAAACTTATGCGGTAATTATATATTACCGTTAAGTGAGCTTACCCGGAAAGAGGAAGTTAATCGACAGAGCTGCATGTATTCCGAATGAGTTATACGAGTTTCAAATAGGGTGACACACTGAAAGCAATAAGGAAATTTCACCGCTCAGTCATCAGGAGATTATCAGGTCAAACTTTCATAAAACAGCACAGATACTAGAGCTACAAGGTCGGTTCAATGCAGTTACATGCATGACTCAACACAATTAGCTAACTTGCTAGAATCATCCCACTATAATTTAGAAAACGGTCTACGTTTGTTTGTTTATATTCTTTGTTTGTTTGTGACCTGCGCCGATTGGGGACCGTGATTTAGTTTTCACCAAGTTTCATTAAGATAGCTATGAAAAAGGACAAAGTAAAGCAAAAATTAAAAAGGGAAGTTCACGTCCATTTGGGTCCGAGAACATGAATCACATATTTTACATGTGATAATCTGCGTATGTCTATATGTCATTGAACAGCAGCAGTTTTAGTTGAAAGGTCATGAAACTGTCAGGATAGCTACGAGGTTATCAAAGGGGCATTCATTTGGGCCAATGAGGTTCTGGAAGGTTTTGGTCAGATGGCCGTCAGGGTGAAATTTAACCAGGATACATGTAGATACACAGTTATAAATTACCGTTATTTTACAGTAAATGTATGTTGGAGTTCACAGTGCATTTAAGCGTAAACACATTAATCTGTAAATTGAACTGTGGTATTTCAGTTGACATCGGTAATCTGCTCACAAACATAACATAAACTTCCTGTTTGCTCTGAAAGAAGGCTGATATCTGTGCACACGAAACGCTCATTTGTTGGAAACATCCGAAACCTGAGAGGAACGCGGCGAATGTACTGGCACCTTTTCTGCCAGTACATTTAACTGTGAATTTGCGGTGTGGTTTATAACAGTGTATGCGATCGGAGAGATTGACTTAATTGAGACAGTAAAATGTCAGAAAGGGCATTTCACGCTTATTGCGGGTTATGAATATGATGCAGTCAATCCCCGTTATAACGACCATATTTATGCCAGATAAAACTGATACTGAATCAAGGATGAACTGTCACATTTTACATTTTCATCGGGGTATAAACTGTCAAATGGTGTGATTGAAATAGTGTAAACTTGCCAGCACAGTGTACACGGAGTTTGAACCACATCTCAGTTTGTACACCGATGAAACTGTAGAATGAGAAAGTCAACTTTGGATTTGAGGTCAAAAGTTAGAAATTGTGAGAATACAATGAATAGTAACCTTGTCTCGGGGATAATAATGCCCTTGAGGATCCGATTTTACATGATTACTAACGTAATTGTATTAATTTTGGTTTGTATTCATACGAATTCAAAAATTAAATTTAAACCAATTGTCAAAATCGATCAATTTATGATCAAATCTTATGGTGAAAATGGGTCAGGACTGTTTTCTTGGAAATTTTTCCATATATGATATAAATATATACAGATACAGGTCAGAAACGTTTGATTTAATAAAATCACGGTAATACCACGGTCACTTAAATTTCAGGATAAAAACGTATGCAAGCATCTGTATATTAAAGAAAGCCTAATTGGCACCATGGACGACTTCATTAAAACGATGTAACTCAGCGAGTTATATGTACTTGTGCTCAGTGGCCTTGGCCTTTTGCCTTTTGACCTCAATCTTGATACACGACAGATCGCTTCCCCCTCACAAAATATGATTTTCAATGTTTTCCTGATTTTATTATCCTCAATGACTTTGACCTTGACCTTTCTTGATTGCCATAGGGGTGAAGTATATCTTAAGTCTGGTCCCAATCCACATCACTAGACTGCAGTAACAGTACCGACAAGTTATCACCAATTTCCTGGGTTTTATTGTGGGGAGAAAGGCAGTGTGAATTCGACCTTTGACCTTGATTTGATTTGATTTATTCACCATATAACAGGAATATAATAACAATGCACACTTCAGTGGTGAAGGATATAGTGCTGTAGATGGCGGAAATAGAACCCATATAGACTTGTTATAGCCCGGATATATATTATAGATAAAATTTTACACGCTTATATGAAAAAGATATACATATAAACATACAAAGTTGAGGTGAATGTGTGAGACATCGTTTATAGTCTATAAAATATAACATATATGCAGAGAAAACATTACACAATAATTATAGTAAATATTATAACAGATTACAGCGACAAGAACAGGTATTATCACAACATTTAGGACGCATGCGTGTACTTTAGTATAGATGAATACGCTAGAATATGTTTGACCTTTGGCCGCATATACCCAACCACTGCAATTTGCAATAATTCTTTGGCTGTAGTAACCTTGACCTTTGACCTACTGAACTCAGTTATGACAAGATATAGTGTGAAACATCTCAGTTCTAGGAAATGTCTGCTTCGAGCTAAAAATAAATCCCTTTGAGTTTGAAGAATAACATTTACCAAGTTGAGCAAGCCATCTTGAATTACTCAATTGTTAGCCGATGATTATACGACTAGAGCCAAACTAAGCCCATAAATGGACAGATCCATATGTTTTGCGAATAGACTTAAACAAGTGTGTATTTTGACTAAAAATAATGTCCTGCGTTGTACGAGTAACTTGAAAAAATATCATGAATTTCCGGATGATTTTTATGACCGCCCTTTTGAATTTAATCATCATATTTAATGTAAAGACCAAGCGAATAGATTCAAAATGGACAAAAGCTATTTGGTTATGAGAGACCCTCTGGGTTTGACCAATTTGCACAATCAACTAAGAATAATGATTCGATCTATAAGATGAAATTTTCAGATGGCTCCATACGGCGGCAATTTTGAATTCGACCTTCATAATGTGCTCTTGAGGATATAAAAATAGATTTAAAATGGGCGTAAGATATTAGGTTATGCTTCATCGGTATTGAAAATTTGCACAATGAGCTAAGAATAAAGCCCTGAAATATATGAGAATCATGAAAAATTATAATATTCACATGGCCTCATATGGCCGCCATTTGAATTTGACCATCAAATCTTGCGCTCAGTGATATGAAATATATTCAAAATAGGTATAGGGTTTTGGGCTATCGGTTTTTATAAATTTGAATAATGATATAAGAATAATGCCTTGAACTATACGATCAACATGAAAAAACTGTGGTTTTTAGAGACCCCATATGGCCACCATTTTGATTTTGATCTTCAAATGTAGATCTTATGGATAAATAGATTCAAAATGGGCTGGAGATGTTTGGCTATGTACAGAGGTCTTTCGGTTCTGATCAATTTCTGATCAAAAGTATTATTTTCAGATGAAGCCTGAAGATGGCTGCCAGTTTGAATTTGACCATCAGTTTTGATAAATTTGCTTAGTGAGCTTATATGAACAAACTTAAAAAGCACGATTTATGGGTGACCGCACATTAGCGCCATTTTGAATTAACGCATGATGAATACTCACTAGAATCATGAAAATGGGCGGAAAATTAGCCCAATATAATATTCCAAAACTTCGGATAGTCTTGCCTCTCAATTGTTAATCATTCTATAGTGATACCGCGAAAACTTCAAAAGGACGCTAAATTTCGGAACCCTCTATCACTCAGGAAAGTAAACAAAGAATTTTCCTAACCGGTAAAGTCCAACCTATAAGAAAATGCATGTTACCAATAATTTACAAACAAAAAAAAATACTCAAAGACATATGCCCCTACTTTACTTATCTTAAACTTCACCCCGAAGAACGACCTCAGACTGGATATCCATTTCGTTTACAAGATTTAAAGTGTTTTTTGACTCATTTATTTTTTGAACATCTTTTGGGACTGTAAATACGCCACAATAATACAGGCTCGCTTCGAGGTCTGGGTGGGTAAGAAAAAACATCCCCAATTGAAGCACATTCGCCATCGCGAAGCAGGCAGTACCGAGGTGTACAGCCAAGACGTAGTCTAGTTGCAAAACGCTGCGCTTCCCCAATCTCGCTGCAAAGAAACGCAATCTAGTTGCCAATAATGCGGACATTCTCACGCTGGTTCGTATAATTGTTTCAGATTGTGTATACATATTATATCTATCATGCGAATCTCCTCGTGCACAGATCTTTGGCATGATTACATGATCTGTCCACACCAAAATTGTGCCTGTATGTAGTGGGGATCAAAAAATTATCGTTGTAAATCTCAAACTGGTTCACGACCATCAGGACACGCAATCTTGTTGCCAAGTGTTTGAGATAATGCTATTAGGGTCGCGCGAACTACACAGCTGATTTTATAATTGGTTTAGAAATGATATAAAACATGTGTTAATTATTTCGAATAAATGATACAGGTTTGGGAAAACGCCATTTATAATTATACAATTTTGAGCTATTTATGGGACTTCCTGTTATGTAATTTCCCGTTATGTAATTTCCTGTTACGTAATTTCCTGTTATGTAATTTTCTGTTACGTAATTTCCTGTCACTCGACCCAGTTATGACGTCATTCGACCTATATTCGACCCCTGATGACGCTTTGTTGGAGCATACTGATGATGAAATATCTCATGAGCTGTTTATGTTTGTCAAGTGATGCAAGATTGTGAAAATTAGATACCACATATTCAAATAAAATGTGCTTTATCCCCAGTTACCCGTAGTTCACAATTTGAACAAATCCGTTTGTCCCGTGAAATTTTCGATATATGACCTTTCTCTATCAGAAGGTTATGAGCAGGCATTATGCAGAAAACCCTATGTATTATTTAGATGCGAATGACACGTTCAGCATATTCCGGCATTCCAAATAAAAATCTCGCGTGAGGTCCTTGTAAGGTTTAGCGACGATTTATGAGCAATGACTATCCTCATATTATCAGCATAGGTAGAAATTTTACTACACAAAAAATTTACTACACAAATTTTCGCCATAAGCTGAACTGCGGTGACATCAGGCATATTCAGCGTATGTTGGTATTTTGTAGTTTATGCAAGAGTAATCGATTATCATATGTTAAACAGCCTAAAATCTATCCAAATCTCTGGATGTCGGCGTATTAGGATAGATTATAATAGCATAGCTGCATTCATGTAAAACATATCTGCTTCATGTGACAAAAACTTGATGTGAGGAGGTATATATTTACATTACTTCTGGGTGAATTAGATGACGAGGTCAGTATTCATTCTCTCACACTCACCACAAACCGCTCCGAGAGTTAGGAACTTTACAGAGAGGCCAAGACCTTAAATGGCAATACATATCATAATAGCAAAATGGGTCCAGTTTCCGCCATCTTGCGAAAAGAGAACTGGCGTTTACATAGGAAAGAGGCCCTTGTGTTTTTATGTATAGTCACATAGACCATATACCTTGACAAGATATATATGGTCCATGGTATAGCATCTTCACAGTGTCAAGGTTTCTATTTGTGAGCCAAAGGTGAACCCTTGGCCATCTTGCATAGCAGACCGCGTTCCGCCCACACTCCGTGACCTAGAAAAACTGCGCTGATGGTAAAACACATGTACGTTAGGGTTTTACTTTCTGTGCTAAACTATTCGCTGATACCGAATGAAAAATGTTTAATCTAAGCATGCATAACATTAAAATATTAATGGATAGACCAGTGAAATTTTATAGAAATCCGTGCCTTATTTCACCCACTTCAAGTCCTTCAGTGGCAAGGTGAGGTCGGATACACTTACAGCGCGGACCGCCTTTAAAGTTTCAGTGTTTCCTACATTTGCCTGACTTGTTGGATGTTTGATGGTAGATGAATGAGTGTATTTTTTCTTCAAATAGATTTTGTTTTAAACTATGTTTCCTTTATATTTATTAATGTTCATGGTTGTTGAAAATGTGCGTGTTCATCTGCCACCGGGTATATCTCACAAGCTATGGGGCTTTCGAATTTTTGAAGAAAAAAAAAACATGGCAGCTACAACAGGTCACTGACAATTTCTGTCTCGAGTAACTTCTGAAACAACTGATTTACCTACACGGGATCCGTATATTTGTGATATGGTATACACAGGAGAGGGTAAAAACGAAAGAAGAGGAAAAGCAAAGGTTCTGAAGTGTGGTAATTACTAAAATCAATGAATCAAAGTGGGGACATTGCAGGAGCACAGTCTTTCAGGTGCAACAACAACTGCAACAGAAAAGTAATCAGCCTGACACCTATCCCTCTGTCACAGATTTACTTACAGAAGCCAGGGAGGCTCTATAGTCTGATGTTATGGCCCAGCATAATATGTTCTCAACATCGACTCCAGACCAACAGTTGACGACGAGTCCGCAGTTTTCTACGCCATTGCAGGCATTTTCAGCACCGGGTCTCGCCATACTCGACAGACTCAAGCAAAGCTTGATCAGGATCGAAAGTCAAGTATCTGTGCTTGGTGTAATCAAAAAGGATCTTGGTAATGTTCAAGGAAAGGTATACAAACTGGAAAACGTGTAAAGGCTATGGATTCAACTGTAAAACAACTTGAAGTGAGTACCAACTCTCTTGCTGATTTTTTTTGATGAAATGAAAAAGGAAAGCTCAGTCACTAAACAACAGTTGAAACATTTATAAAACCAGCTCGAAAACGTATCCGCCATAAAACAAGATAATAAATTACTACGAGAAGAAGTAAAAAAGGTCAAGCCGGATTTGCTATACTCTGAGATAATTTATTATTCATGAGTCTAGCAGTACAGAGGATGCTGAGGCTGTAATCAGTTTGAGTTTGAACGAGTGCACAGAATTGAAAGACCCCGCACTGGACCCTCCAACCGACCGAGACCGATTGTCGCAAAGTTTTCCAAGTTCAAGGACCGTGAAATCGTGCTAGAGAAGGCAAGGGAGAAGTTATACAAGAAAGAGTTCAGTGTGAGTGAACAATACCCTGCTGAAATAGTGAACACGCGCCGCAGATTGAACCCCATTATGAGGCAAGCAAGACAAGAGGGTCACTACGCTCGCCTCCTAGTCGACAAGTTATACATAGACACAAACTGTACGAGGAACGACACCAGGAGCACTTTATCATTCAGCACCCAAATCAGTTCACATTCCGTCCCCCCACCCAGGTCTTCAATCCGTACCAATTCCGGGCCCCCTTATCCAGCAGATGAGACACATGGTCATGTCCAGCCGCAAGAGCCCCAGATGCAAGCCTCTGCCGAACAGAACCTGCAAACAATGGAGACCCGAGACGAAACAATGTACTACTAGGGGTACGAGGGTGGTACTGAGCCTATTGTTTCACCTGTTCAGAATGTTGTCTTAGACAATCACTCGACTCCTGACATTAAACTGTGTGCACTGAATATTTGGTGTTTGAAGTCAAAACTATTGTCTCCCGATTTTGATCAATTTCTTAGGGCGCATGACGTTGTGTGCTTAACAGAAACAAAGCTCCATGAATTAGATGTCGTTGTTATCGATGAGTTCGAATGTATACCTAAGCGCAGCACTAGAAAACAGAATAAATCTGTTATAGGAGTATTGATAAAAGAAAAGTACAGGAAATATTTCAAGGAGATCACAACGGACAATCCATATGTCCTATGGTTGAACGGTTCCCACGAACTATTTGGTGCTGATATATTATTTGGCTGTGTTTATATTCCTCCCGCAAACCCAGACTACGTTGATTAAGTCTGTTTCGCAGATCTACAGGAAGATCTATTAAGAGTCTCTGCTAATTATTCTAACTAGATATAAAAGGGGCGGGCACCCACCAACCACCCGCTCTGATAAGAGAAGCATTAAAGTGGCTCTCAATTATGTGTAAGGAAATGTTCACATGTATTGTTGGTTAATGTAAAATGTTAAAGGCATAGTACGATATGCTCAGGTGTATTATACAGACAAGGGAGATATTTACCAAATACAAAAACATGGGTCTGTGCCTGATAAATTGAAACCTTTTGGGGTTGCAATTATCCCAATATTGCAGACACCACACAAATTTTAGCTTCTGCCAAGATATATTGGAGATATATATGCTCAAAGACAATATATGAGGGTCGGGCGAGGGCTAGTTTGGGAAGATGGACGGTGCGGCTCAGCGACCTGGGGATGGGGACATGCTCTCCTTGAGGGTAGTGGTAGGTGTGCTGACACGAAAGCAACAGAAAGCTCCCTGTACATGAAACAACCATACTGAGAACTGCATGCCATCATCTGTCAGTCTGAAAAACCACAAGGTGGAATTCAATTCAATTCAGGAAATTGATCATATGCACAGTGTGCACCCAAACTTTAGGAACTCAGTTATAATTAATATAGTAAGTTACATGTGTGGACACAAATGGTTCCTGCAGAAGCTTTAGGGTAAATCATATGATGTGAGATACTATTACTTGATAGCAAAATTGAAGGAAATGTTGTCCTTCATTTAAGATGATACGAAATTAAAAAACCAGGGGTTCGGTACTGCGAGAATTTCTCCACCAGTTATTTCATATTATACTTCTGAAATAAAATATGGTTCATGCAAAAGCTTTAGGGTAAATCATATGATGTGGAATAGAATGATTTCATAGCAAAATTGAAGGAAATGTTGTCCTTCATTTAAGGCGACACGAAATTCAAAACTAACACGGGTTCGGTACTGCGGGGATTCCCCTGCCAGTTATATCATACGACTGCTCATTCAACCCCATGGCTCATTCACCTCCATGGGTTTATAGGGATAGAGAGACCGCGTGCCCTTTCTATACTACTCATCGCGCATGCGCAGTCGACCCATTCTATTGTAAGGTGCAAGCCTGGCCCATGGAATCTCAGGTAGCGAAAACCCCAGGTCTCTCGCTCCACCCTATCCCGCGCCATGCTGTGCAGTGAGTAAAGCGGAGGAGGAGGAGGAGTAGGAGGAGTCGGACACGCCACGGATTATACTAGGGAGATATATGTTTGATGGGAGACTTTAATACCCGTACCAAAACCTTGTCTGATTATCGGGTTACTGAAGAAATACTGACAGATTTTGTAGAGTGGGACGATGATGTAACACAATTTATTTTCGGTCCACAGGTATTGAGCAGTTATGGTATCGGTTTAGAACGACACTCAGAAGACACGACAGTTAATCATAGATTTTCAGTGGAAGGGTCGGAAGTGACAGAGGTATTGGCAAGCCAACATCTAAGGGCGTTAGCTTGATTGATTACGCTGTTGTGAGCTCAGATTTATTAAACGTCATTCACGATTTTACAGTTGTCGATTTTAACGAACTCTTTTTTGATATACATTGTCCTATTGTCCTTTCACTATATACATGCAATGTTAAAAATCTTGTGGAATCGTCAAAACCTGAATATGTCTTACGGAAGTGGATGCCTATAAAGAGTTCCGATTACGTGAAAAATATTGATCTGAAATCAGTTGAAAACATTTATCGCAGAATTCTGATACTTTCAGGGAACACTTTAAAGACTGTGAGTGGACAAAAAACGCAGATTGATAATATAGTCGATGATATCACACGTTGTCTCATCGAAAGTGCAGAAAAAACATTTGGTCTGAGGCGCACAACCCAGTCGCAAAAAAGCAAAATCAACAAACCTTGGTTTGATAGAGAATGATCATAGAAAAGAAAAGAACTGTTGAATCTCAAAAGTATATACCGCAAGCATAAGACAGAGCAAAACAAATTAAACTTGAAAATATGCAGTAAGGAGTACAAACAACAGTTGAAATTAAATTATAGACAGTATAGAGAATCTTTCGTTGAAAAACCTAGAAAAATCTGAACCTAAAGCATATTGGAAAATACTGAACAAAGTTTGTCCTAAGAGAACGAGAGATCTTGAAGGATGTTGGCGCCCACCATTGTCCGATAATTGTAAGCTAATGACAAGAGGATCTCTTTGTCCATTGTTACTAAGAACAAACGATTGATTTGTAATTTTGTTTACAGAATTTCGAATCTGAGCGAAAAAGGGACACTGGAAAACACCAAGATATTATCTTTCTAAGTTTCAGGAGTTTCAAGATGTCTAGAAACTGTACTTATGTCGGTTGTTATAGTACAAGAGAAATGAGCAAAGTTAGTCTGAAAGTGAATGTACATCTACGGATGATCCTTGGTCTTCGTTTTGTAGTATTTTTATTTTATTTACTTTTTTTGCACGTGTCATCATTGGGTACTGGAAGCGAAGACAAATCTCTTTGACACTTTGGCATGTACCAAATTTGAGAAAGATCCATACAGTACTTCCTCAGAATGACGATAACAATGTTTCATGGGGAAATCCAAGATGGCTGCCTGGTGGCCATATTGGATTTTCGAATCGGACCAGAAAAGGTATCGTGCACAACTAGAGTCCAAGGGGAACCTGTGTTCCAAATTTGAGAAAGATCCATGCAGTAGTTCCTGAGAAATCGCGATAACAAGGTTTCATGGGGAAATCCAAGATGGCTGCCTGGTGGCCATATTGGATTTCCAAATCGGACCAGAAAATGTATCTTGAACAACTAGACCCCAAGGGGAACCTGTGTACCAAATTTGAGAAAAAGATTCATGCAGTACTTCCTGCGAAATGACGATAAAATTTCATGGGGAAATCCAAGATGGCTGTCTGGTGGCCATATTGGATTTTCGAATCGGACCAGCAAAGGTATCTTGCACAACTAGAGCCCAAGGGGAACCTGCGTACCAAATTTGAGAAAGATCCATGCAGTACTTCCTGAGAATCGCGATAACAAGGTTTCATGGGGAAATCCAAGATGGCTACCCGGTGGCCATATTGGATTTTCGAATCGGATCAGAAAAGGTATCCTACACAACTAGACAAATCGCGATAACAAGGTTTCATGGGGAAATACAAGATGGCTACCTGGTGGCCATATTGGATTTTCGAATCGGATCAGAAATGGTATCTTGCACAACTAGACCCCAAAGGAAACCTGTGTATCAAATTTGAGAAAGATCCATGCAGTAGTTCCTGAGAAATCGCGATAACAAGAATTGATTACGGACGGACGAACGGACGGACGGATGGACGGACGGACGGACGGACGACGGACCACGGACGAAAAGTGATTTAAAAAGTGAACCAATAGAACTAAGTTTTTTAATTACTTTGAAAGAGTGAATACTCTAGATGAATCTGACATTCGAAAAAGAGAACTAGTTCACAACTATTGCGATGAAATAAACGATGAAATCGACATGCCAATCAGGGAAGAAGAAATAAAAGCGGCAATAAAACACCTAAAGAATAATAAGGCCGCTGGGTATGACAAAATCTTAAATGAATTTATTGAAAGTTCGTTAGAAATAAAGTTGCCTGTTTACTGTACACTATTCAATGTGATCCTTGACAAATTATGGCTGCATGCCAGAAGCTGGGCTCTTGGGAATTATCAAACCAATCTACAAAAATAAGGAGAACATAGACTAACCTGAGAATTATAGAGCGATCACGATCCTTAGTTGCCTTGGGAAATTGTTCACATCGATTATAAATAACAGATTGAGTGAGTGTTGTGAGAGGTATAACGTATTGAAGGAATCACAGACAGGTTTCAGGAAGGGTTACTCATGTATGGATAATATTTTTGTTTTACATCATATTGTTGAATATTTTTTGAATACTAAAAAAAACTGTATTGCTCATTTATAGATTTTTTCTAAAGCATTCGACACAGTATGGAGAGGGGGGTTATGGTATAAATTAGTTAAAAAAGGCATGGGTGGGAAATGTTTTAATTTAATAAGAAATATGTATAAATGTATCCAATCGTGCGTTGAAATTGGCAAAGCAAGAAGTGATTTTTTTGTATGCGAAGTTGGAGTCCGCCAAGGCGAAAATTTGTCACATTTATTATTCTCTTTATATCTGAATGATCTAGAAGCTTTTATGGAACTCAATGATGTAGAAGGGTTATCTTCTCTATCGGAAATCAATTACAGATTTTTATACTGTTACCTTTTTTACTGTATGCTGACGACACAATCCTCCTAGCAGAAACGGAGCGTGGTCTTCAAAATGCCCTCGTCGTTTGTGAGAGTTATTGTGATTTATGGGAACTACATGTAGATGACAATATTATTAAAACTAAAATTGTCCTATTTTGTAGACGTCTACCGAAGAAATTACCTACTTTTTACTTTAAAGGCAAAACAACCGATCTTGTTAACGAATACTGCTATCTTGGAGTATTAATGAAATATACTGGCAAATAACTATCTGCGAGAAAACAGCTCATTACACAAGCGTCAAAAGCCTTACTTGGAGTAGACAGAAAAATTCGAAATCTGTGTTTGCCTATTGACTGTCAATTGAAACTTTTTGATCAGGTTGTTCGACCAATCTTGTTATATGGCTGTCAAATATGGGGTTTTGAGAAATTAGATATACTCGAATCATTTTACTTACAATTCTGTAAACGAGTCTTAGGAATCAAAAATTCGTCACCCAATGTTATGGTTTATAGAGAACGCGGTGTGTACCCATTATACATCAGAGTCCATGTTAGTATGGTTTCATCTGGTTACGGATGATACAAGGGAAGGAAAGCATATGTCGAATATAAATTTATTTTCGCCCAGAGAGGAGTAGTCAACTATCCCTGGCTAAACCACGTTAAAACCATACTATACAATACCGGTTTCAACTATATTTGGGATTCTCAAAGTGTAAACAATGCTGCCTGTTTTCTAAAAATTCTGGAGCAAACGCTGAAAGATCAATTTATTCAAAAATGGTACAGTGACATGTATTACTCAAAAAGGGTGTTATATACCGAATTTTCAAAACAAATTTTGAGCTGGAATTCTATCTGAAGAATCTGGATGACAAAAGCAGAAAAATCCGATCCAGATTTCGAACCTGCAATCATAAACTCCCAATAGAAACAGGAAGATGACGCCACACAGCAATACCTCCATCTGAGAGTTACTGCACCGCATGTGAAACACGCAGCATTGGGGACGAATTTCACTTTATGTTTGTGTGTCCAACATTGAATGCTTTACGAGCAAAGTATATTCCCGTCAAAACTTACGTTAGGCCAAATGTAATGAAACTCAGAAACTTTTTTCAAACTGGAGATATACATAAGCTGAAAAATATATGCAAATTTGTCAAGGAAGGTATGGCACTTTGTAAATACGACTAGAATATTCAATTATTGTATAAATGTTTATGTATTGATTATGTTTACACACGCATGTAGTCGCCAAATGTATATATGTAATAGCTGTATACCTCTCGTACCACCCTGAGTGGTCGGAGTGAAATAAAATGATGATGGTGATGATGATGCATCTCTTGTCACGGTCGCCATGGGCTGTGGGGGTCCTAATCGTTTATTTGCGCCTAATCGTGTCAGCGCCAAATCGTGTAAACAAATTGCGGCTAATAACGTGTTACGCCTAATCGTGTAGAAAATTTGCGCTTAATGGTGGAACTGCGCCTAATCGTGTACGAAATTTGGGCTTAATGGTGGAAATGCGCCTAATCGTGTACGGAATTTGGGCCTATTTGTGTAAATGCACCTAATCGTGTAAGGAGGCTGCGTTTAATCATGCAACTGCTCCTTATCATATGAACCATCGTGCGCCTAATTCCGCGTTGCGCCTACAGGTGGTGACAAAATTGGCTAAATTTGGTTTCCGGGTAATAGGTTGAGGACGACTTCAGATTCTGGTCAAATTTAGTTTGCAGATAATATGTCATGAGATGTTGCTTGTGGCTGCATTTCGGTTAACTAATTTTCGTGTTACACCGTGTGGAAACTATATTACAGCAGCGATAAACATTCAGTCAGCCAGTCTGAGTTGATCTCAAAACCTGGGGAGGCGGAAAGACCCTTCTGTTTCTTGCGCCTATGAAGTAGCAGTTGCCACCCTCATGTATATCCCCTGAGACCGACAACGCTTTTAAATATTGCTGCCATTTTGGCGAGGGACCTAGCATCCTCTGGCTGCTTGTTGTTTTACCCATAGAATATCATCTACAAAATCATTTCCATATAAAATTTGTATTAGCGATAATAGAAAGCTGTAACTACTGTGCAACAAAACCCGATAACCTTCATGTTTGAATTGCATATCAATACAAAGAATTTTATGTACTTTGCACAAACTTTGTGTTTCGTACACATCATGTACTGTTTTCTGCTTTAAACCAAAAAAACCTTATTTTTTACCTGACAGAGTTCACCTTGCTTTGTTTCATGAAGGCACTGGACAGGATTCACCTCGGGTCATCTGGACATATCAACTTGCATATAACGTGAAAATATTGTCCACCAATGATAAATACGTCAACTATGCTACCGTCACCTACAGTTGAAGGAATATAAGTAAAAAACGTTACTTTTTGTCAGCTACGTTAGCTATTTTTTTTATAATTTCTTTATTTGTCTTCATCAAACAGCAGACAGTGTTAATAGTTTTTATGTATATAAAATTCGAGTTGAAATATTTAATTATAGATGCGGACCTTTAATCTAAATAACAAAGGCAGTAGAAAAAGGCAGTAACTAACATAATTAAAAAATAAATAAAATTACAATAAATAGGGAATCTATAGTGAAATATATAGGGAGTGTGCAGCTTGTTCTGTTGGTCCGAAAACATTTTGACCAGCATTTTACCTCTAGGTTTTTCTTATTTAATTGGTGAGCAATTAAATTCAATATCATTGAACAGCAATTCATTAAACAGCAATATCATTATCAATATCTTTAAACAGCAATATCATCAAACAGCACTATCATTCGGTTTCTCCGTCGTGGCTGAATACTTTAGTAAAAAGTTCTCATTTTTTCTCGAAGTATTCAGATTTCAGATTATATTTATAAATGGTTTTCTCCAAATTTAGATTATATTTGAGTATAATTATTATACCATCAAGGTTGGGTATAGAATGTATACAACGATAATTATAAATGTATTGTTTTATTAGTAATACTACGTGATTAAATGCAAGATTCTTTAATGGTAAACCGAATAATATAGTCTTTTTGTTAAGAACAAGGCCTATATGACATTTCTTAAGTATCCAGTTTCACAAGTCTTGCCATAACCTATTAATTATTTGGCAGTCCCAAAATAAATGTTCAATTGTTTCTGGAGCATTGAGACAAAAGGTACACATTGAATCTGTCGTGATCTTCATTTTAACTAATAACTCATTCGCTACTAAACATCTATGTATTAATTTATACTGCGGGTTCCATAGCCTTGTTTCTAACGTACAAGACTTTGCCATTAAATATGCGTCATGCCAGTTCACAATTTTCCCACCTAATTTGTCTTGCCACTTTGTGATAGCTACAGGGGTCAGGCTGTCTGCAATGAACAAGTTGTAAATGTCCCTACATCCCCTGCTAGACTTTAATATTAAGTTAGCACACTTTGGATAGGGTGGTGAAAGCATGTCCGACGATGTTGGTTTGTTTACTCTAAGATAATCTTACCAGATCTTCGGTATACTTCTGATTAATCATTCGTAGTCTAGATATGTCCCGATTAAATTGTATTTTATTTTTAATTCATTGAACGTCAAAAAGATACCGTTTTCGTTGATAAGATCTTTAATGAAGTAAAGTTTTTGATTGAACCATTGCCTTATAAATGTTAGCTTTTGTCAACCACGTGATTCTATGTTTTTCGAATTCACAGACTTCAATTTTCCCTAAGAAATAAATCGTCAGTGTTTCACGCTACAGTCAAACACTATCACGACACGATATAACCGCTTCGTAACATCTCCGTGAAACAAATCGTCTTCCTTCATATTTGCAACAGACTTGAAGACAGAACCTGTTATCGTTGATCACTGTTGGCATATACATGTACACCACCTGGTCTGTTAAGTGTCGGTAACGCCGTTTACGACATAACTATGTTGATACGGTGTCATGGTTGTCTAAAATTGGTGAATGTCCTGGTTGCCTTATGATGTTCTTCGGATATCTAGCTAATTACAAGCACCAAGAAACGCACCCGAAGAAGGCAATTAATTTTGGAATGTTTCCGTGCGAAATATACCGTAGTGGTAGAATACCCCATAATAAGTGCAAAATTGGCAAACAGTCTAAGATTACAATGTAAGTGGAAAACAGCCAAGCAAAACTATGAAATATATAAAAGCGAATTAAAAAGGTTTTGCCAAAATTATCCAGGAAGATCAAACAAGTTTTATGCAGGGTAAACAGCATCCGTTTGGTGTATGATATAAATGGAGTAGAATCTGAAAACCTACCAGGTCTATTTCTTCTTATGCACTTCTAAAAGCATTTGATGGCATTTCTTGGACCTTTCCAGAAAAAATGTTTTTTTCAATTTTAATAAAATCACTTTTTTATAATATAACTTCATCAGTCACACAATGTGGCAATACAGACATCACTGGCATAAGCATAGGTTTCCTTGATTTATTTACACGGTTCTCGGGTCTGAAAATTAATCTGGCTAAAACAAAAGTAATATGGTTAAGATGCAAAAAGGGAAGTCCGGAAGACTGTGGAGTGGTGAAACTGGAGTGGTGTAACTCTTCTTTCAAACGTTTGGGGGTCACATTCAGCGAATACCTTTTAGAATGACCATGATAAATCTTATCGATAAACGGCATAAACTCGAAGAACTCCTAGGTCATTGGAATAAAAGATTTCTGACAACAATGGACAGATTTACAGTGGTGAAAACATTAGCTATACACATTGCTCAACCCCCAAATCCGTCACTGGGAAATTGAAAAAAAGGTATTGTTTAATTTTATTTGGACAGGAATGGACAAGGTGAAGCACATAAAAGTATACAAAATTATCAAGCAGGACGTATCAAAATTTTTGACATAGAGGAATTCCAAAATCAGTTAAAATAGCTTGTTTCAGAAGAAGTAGTTCAACATACCATAATATATTGTAAAAAAAAAGAAGCTGGATGTGGCTGCAGAAAGCTGTTTGAAATTGAAAGGAATCTATCTAACCCCTTCTGGAAAGATGTCCTAGATGCATGGGTAACGTTTTGAAAACTTTAGCCTGTTTTTTTAATGAAAAAGGGTATATAAATGACCTTCTACATGATACAGGTAATATATTCACTAACAAGCGCTGGATGAGCGTAAAGACCTCCGCCGAGGCAACAGAGTCAGTAGGGGAATAGTACATCACTGAATAACATAGGGCCGGATGCCAAGCTCAATTTTGCATTTGTTGGACGTTAACTTCACCAATGGTAATTAACCTGAGATTGAGGGTCCCCCACTAGCATGTCCAGCTAGGGATGTGAAAGTCCCATTCCCCGCAATAATATTTCTTTGATTTCACGTGCTTGGGATATTGGGGTATGGAATAGAGTATATTGATGGAAAACCTAGAATACTGCTTGAGACATTAGGCCCCTTCCCACCCACACCTTCCCCTGAGAGGACGCCCCCACCCAAATCAACACGTTAGCGGCAGAAATGAGACCCTGTGTGCCTAGTTTTACCAACTTGCTTGTGATTTTATGTTATAGGCCCTACACATCAACACTTCATATTTTGTATGTGTACAGTATAGCATCCTCATTGACAGAATCCTCTACAAA
>JAVTVY010003133.1:0-32464 GCA_036873755.1 Hanleya hanleyi | reverse complement strand
CCAGTTTTCCGATTACTTATGCCAAGATAATCAGGTGCCATCGAGTCCTTGAGATCCCTCCGTCTCTGGCATGGTATGCTTGCTCATGCTTACCGAAGTGTCGGGGTCTTGCTTCTGCTGCCCTGCCCCCCCCCCACTTTTTTCTTTGATGATGGGGTTAACGGACTATGCGTTGGGCTGCCACTAGCGGGCCCAACGTAGTCACCCTGTCTGTCTGCACTGACATGTCTCTAAGGTAGAAATCAGTAAAAGTAGAGTTGGAAGACCAGGCACATGCATCGACGATGTCATTCAGTGACAGTTTCTTCCATAGTAGCCAAGATGTAGCTATGACCCTTACTTCATGGGACGATGCCCTAGATAGAAGAGATGGGGCGTCGATGGCTAGTTGGCATGTCCAATGAACCAATGAATTGCCTTTTTCAGCCATGCCGCAACAGTGTTCTTCGTGATGTCAGCTGATGCGCCCGGCTGTAATGACAGGAATAGAAGTCGCCTCGTGCCTCTAGATGGGTCTGTACTCTGAATGTTATGGCGTAGCGCTCTGACTGGACACAGAAATCGATCGTCCTCCCGTGGCCCTACGAAGCCTGTTAACGAGGGAATCTGGTAGAGTCTTTGTGCACACGGTCCCTGTCGAGTATGATTCATTCTTTGCAATGAACTCCGGGATCGGGCGAAAGGATACTCTAGACCAATCTGCAGTCCATGCTAGGGAACTCCGATCCAATGCGTGAAGTTCGGATATTCTTGTAGCTAACGCGAACGCCGTAAGGAAGGCTGTCTTGTAGGATAACGCCTTAATGGTTGTTGAATGCAGGGGTTCAAACGGCGGCCGTAGAAATTCACTAAAAAACCACACCCAGGTCCCACTTGGGTAGTAACTGACGTGTTCGGTGAGACGGTAGGGAAAAAGACTGGAGGAGCGCTGATAGGTTGCCATCCTGTCCAATACTAATCCCAGATGTCAGTTTCAGGACTCTTGATAAAGCTGATCGGTATCCTTCAATGGTGCTTGGTTGAACCTTCCTGTCCTGGTGAAGGTGCAACAGGAAGTCCGCCACTATAGGAACAGAGTTAGTGTTGGGATCGAGTCCTCTGGCCTCGCACCAAGCACTGTAATAGGTCCACGTAGACTGGTATAGTTGTGAAGTGGATGGCCTATTTGCTGCTGCTATCGCTTCCGCAACTGGCCTTGAACACCCTTGTTCTGCGAGGGAATCCAGGATAGTCTGCAGACGTGTAGGTTGAGCCATTGCGGGTCATTGCCCTAAGCCTCGCATTGCGAAAAGTCATGATATCGACATATTCAGCCTTTAAGGGAGTAGAGGACGTTCATTTCTAGAGGTTGAATTTTTTTTTAAATTTCAGGATTTTTTCACCAGGTTAGGAGAAGATGATCCATGAAAAAAAAAAATATGGGGTCACCATACTCGTTAAAAAAATATGGCAGCCAAATGCATGTATACCACTTAAAAGCCATAACACTGAATACATAGGGAAATTTGAATTTTTTCTTCTTAGATGTTCAATAAATCAGACTTCCCAAGGTCAAATTTTTCCCATTTTGCTATATAATACTAAACACATATAGTGCTTGTTAAATATATAATAAAAACAGGGGGACACCATACTTTCTTAGAAAATATTAGCAGTATAACAGATAAACGGAGCCTTTTCAGTCCTATTTCCAGGAGGGGGTGGGGGTGGAGAATTGGGGTGGGTGTGGAGAATATTATTGAAGATCAATTGATTAGCCATTCAGAAGTTTTGTTTTAGTTGAAACTGAATAAGAGTGAATTTGGGGGGTATTCCGGAGGAATAATTTTTAATCTATTGAGCACTTTGCACCCTTCAACCGTTGAATTTAAAATGCCAATTTTTTGGTCCATCCCATCACACTATCCAACCACCAGTAAAACGCATAAATGGTTGTGTTGTGTCTTTTGTTGATTTTTATTCCATTTTGATATGTCTGGGTACTTTTATTAGGAAATTCAGCTTGTTTTTAAAAATTTGACAAATGACCATGTTGTAGCCCCATAGGAGCAGGGAAATGAACGTCCTCTACTCCCTTAAGGGCTTTCTGAAGCGAGTGTCGTTGTCGCTATGGAGTATTTTGGAAAATTCTGCCTGTGCATGCAGATAATGGCATTAGATGTGCCAATATTGCAGTTAGGTTTTGGACTTCTGTAAATGTTAAATAATGAAAGAGGAAGCAAGAAATGCAACAGTAAAGTGAAAACTGCAATCAGGTTGTTGTTTGGGAAATCTGAATTGTACACATTGTGGAAGAAGCTCAAAATACAGAAAGAGAAATGTTACCATGCATATTTTGACACTGGCGATTACTTTTATACCATACAGTTGAATTTTAGATAATTTCCCCAAATTCATCATTATGTACCAGTAAACAAATAAAAATTTGAGAAACGGTTTAAAATTCACTTTCAGCTGCATCTTCTTGCATATTGTGTACATGTAGGATGTAGATTTGAATGACAAAACGCTCACGTCCCATTCCAGCTAGGCCAAAGTTGAAGACGAAATGAACTTTACTTGATACTTGACAGAATTTCAGGATAAAACATTGATACATGTAATATGTACAAGTAGATCTGACTGGACTGCAGATCTATAGTGATATAGTCCCGCAGTCCGGTGAACAGGTGAACCTTGCGCCAGAGGTCCCACACTATGTGTTCTAGTGATGTGGCATCTACAGACCATGCAGATAACGAAATTGACACGTGCCCGACTAGCACCCTTGAGCATTTTGAAGAAACCCTTTGTTTCCATGGCAACCTCTGTACAAAATGACTGGAATAGGAATCGTTTTATCAATAACTGAATAATTGCATAATCCGTGAACCTAGGGAGATAAAACTTACCACAATATATATCTGAGTCAGTCTCTACAGGACACAAACAAGATAGTCGCTCTGATGACGTTATCATGATGAAATTGTCCAGGAAAATGCAGTTTGGTCGATTAATTCAGCTGACACTCATTTAAGTAGTTTTATCTGTTTTAACTGCGGAATAAATTAGAAAATAATTATTAGATTATGAAATAATATACTTTTTGGCATATTGTATTATTTTGCGATATACAGCAGATTGTGGTCCATTTCTTTCTAAGGTTGAATTAGAGTCCATGCAGACCTAACTGCATTGGCATACACATAACCAAGCTCAATTTCTACTGAAAAGATATATCTTCATTAAAACATATATGCAGTCGTTTTTGTTGAGTTTATATCAATTGCCGGTTCCAGTCATTTCATTTTTCTGATCCAAACACAAACAGGCAATGATGCATGATCTACAATGGGAACCAAAATAATATCGTATGAAAGTTGAGTTTCGGAATTTCTGTCCTTAGAATCTGTCCTTCCAACGGTCTTTTTCTGTTTCCTGTTGTTCTGGAACTAACAGACATTGAGAGCTTACTTTTTAGACTTTATAGCTGATCACGTTGTGGTGATTTTAATATCAGAGAGCGGAGAATCGTGTCGATTCAAGATTTATTCCACAGTTTATTGCACAAAAACAAGAGACCACGTAAGTTTAGGTGGGTAAATGCATGATCCCAGAACATGTGCGGTAGAAGGGGAAAAAAATAAAATATTACATATACAAAGACACTGTTCAGTTGGCATGAATTACAATATCAAATTGTATGCTCAGAAAAGCTTCAAGGCAAGGAGTCTCATCCTTCTCGAATAATAGGGCCGTAAAATAGTGAATTCATGCAAAATCGCCAAGTTTGAGGAGAAAACATCTCATATTTCTTTCTATAAATATATGAAGATAAAAGATGACCAGAACCAGCTTGATACAGCATACTCGCTGTTCAAATACGTAGTCGTAGACCAAATCTGATTCTGGTCATCGTTTATCTTCATATGTTTACAGAGAACAATAGAAATTATTTCGATCTCAGAATCAAATATTTTGGAGAAATGCACTACTTTACGGCCCTGTTACTCGAGAATCATGAGACTCAGTGCCTTGAATTTTTTTAGAGTAAACGATACAATATTGTACTTCATGTCAATTGAACAATTGTTTGCAGTGGAACTAATTTATTTTGGTACTACTCTTTTGCCCCTGACCTCGGACCATTTTCGCATCTAAAGATACAAGGTCCGTTGAAGACCAGGTCCAAATAATCAGCTAAAAAATGAATTTTCCTGCGAAATACGGTAAGTTCCCTAAGTATTCGTGACCGGAAGTGAATATTGCAGTCGTGAAAATCTGACCACTTTTGAATAGTTTGTGCAGGTCAGTTCAGAAAAACGGACGTTTTCGTAAACTTAGAGTCCTCATATTAAATGCCCATATCGTTCGATAATGAGAGGTCATAATACGTCGGCGATGATGTTTCGCTCATTGTGTAATATTTATCACATGATGCACTTGAAATTATATAAAATCGACAACCACGGGACATTCACTGTACTTTGTGTGGAGAATTAGGTTGGTTCAGTGAGCTGAAGCTTCGAAATTAAAAAAAAAACGTGTCCGTTCACGCGTTCCACCGTCACCATGTTTTAATACCGCCCAGAGTTCTTCCCCTGTACAGTACGTATAAATGGGGGTTTTGAGCGCTAGCGGAAAACGGACGTAGTCGCCATCGTTTCGCATTAGTTCAGTTTGCAGCTCTGAAAATTGCCATAGTTTGAAAGTGTTTATATCGAAATGCTCAAGAATGCCAGCTGGGCACGCGTCATGTTTCTATGTTTACATGTTATGTAGATAGGAAATCAGCCAAAAAAGCAGTCTGGGATATTCACTGCAAGGTTTGACCAAAAACCCCCATATGACTGCCAGTGGTGGTGGGGGGGGGGGGGGCGGGGGTGTTAAACAGGTATGGATCTTTTCTAACAATGAGAATATTTGATGTCTTTAAAAAAGATGTCTTCAAACATGTTTATATCCCAATATTGATCCGTTTTACAGAAATATTGCATTGAAATCACTGAATAGTTTGTTTCGAGATATTCAAACTTGTATCCAGGTGAAAGTAAACATGCTATACAACGTGTTAGCTGAGCTCAACACTATAATGGGGCTTTCTTGCATTGATGCCATAATGATGTACAAGTAGTATATCAACCGCATTTAAAGCCTCATTGACCTGGCGTCAGAATCGCCGATAGAGGTCAAATGCATTATAATCCCGGCAAAGGTCTGCGCCGTCTAAAAAAATGGCATATTGGGGAGGTCACGTGATTGGAAGTGCCTGGGGCATGTATTCCTCCGCGGTGATGCGGTAGGCGGTGATGCGGTCGCGTGATCAAGCTTACGCTGCATGGACCTATTGGGTCGAGTGAGGTGTCAAAGTGAAGCGCTCCTCCAGGGCGATCAGGTCATGGGTGGGTGTATGTAAAATTAGGATATGTACCGAAAATATAAAAAACGAAAGACGGACTTTACCCCTAAAATAGGGGAAAACCCATATCAACCATGTCGATAAGGGGTAATATCGGTCCCTCGGGCTTATCGGGGTCTGCTGAGAGAGTAATGTGGGTGCATGTAAATTGAGGATTTGTCCTCGAAAATTTAAAATGCGGAACACGGACTTTACCTCTACAATAGGGGCCTGATTCGCAGATTTGCATCTATACGGGAGAATGCCTCTAGGGGGTATGGGGGTGGTCATTTTTTTCTGGATTTTATTATGGGTTGTTTGGTCTAGTTTTCTTCGACTCGCCACGAAAGACACGTACGCATAGGCCCATACTGGCTAAGTGGATAGGTCCATACTGTACATTTCACACATGTTCATTGCCTTATGGGTTGTTTGGTCTTGTTTTTCACGTGTCATCACGTAGAGCACGATGGGAGGGATCTCGAAGTTAAGCTGTGAAATTTTTCGAAATGTTCATCGAGGTCTGGATAGGCCCATACTGGCTCAGGGGCTAGATCCATACTGGGCAATTCACACATGTTCATTGCGGTATGGGTTGTTTGGTCTTGTTTTTCACGTCTCACCAGGTAGAACCTGATGGGCGCGGTCCCGAAGCTGAGCGGTGGAATTTGTTGAAAAGTTCACAGAGGTCTGGATAGGCCCATAGGCCTACTAGCTCAGTGGATAGGTCCATACTGGGTGGACCTTTTTGGGTCTAGGTGAGTCCCTGGTGGTCCGATGGTGTCGTATGAGGTCTTATTTTGAAGCTCTCGTGGAGAAGCACTCGACTGGACTAACGTGTCGTCCGTCTTCAAAATTCTGCGCATGCGCTGTCTGGCCGTAGTATAGAAAGTAAGCCGTGGGTGTGTGTTTTCGGTAGTTATGGCCCATCCGTGGTCCGAATGGGTCGTGGGAGGTGTCATCTTACAACCCTCGGGGTGTAGACAACGACTTGAGGGATGTCCACGTCATCTGTGACGTCATCGGTAGGAGTAGTAGCGGAAGCGGGCATTTTGGAGTGTAGAGGAAGGTGTTTGGGGTAGATATGGACCATCCTTTGTCCGAATGCGTCGTGTGAGGTGTCATCTTGTAGCCTTCGTGGTGCAGACCACGACTTGAGGGATGTCCATGTCATCTATGATGTCCTGGTGACGTCATCAGTAGGAGTAGTAACCAAAGTAGACAGTTTGGGGGTGTGAAGCGACGCCCGCCAACGCCAAGCTTAACACTTCGACGCCCTGGTGAATAAGCCCAAAAGCTCTGATTTTCATGGAATTGCCACCAATACATCGACATGCAATGACGCCCGTCGTTACACCTTAATGCCCTAGCATAACGCCTTGACGCCATGATGTAGACACATGAGAGAAAAACAAGAACAACAAAGATGACAGAAGAGAGAACAACAACAACAACAAGTTATTTCATATTGTTTATTCTCCCCAATGTTACATCATACCAAAGCTGAGGGAGGGGTGTTGGGTGTTGGGTATGTTTACAATTCAAGAAGACTCTTGTCCAATCATAGGCCGCAATGCATATGGACTGACGAGGGACACGTGTTCATTCCTACACCACCACCACCACCACCGAGCGTTGACGCCCGTCAATGCCCGGTGGTGGTGGTAGCTTCCGTGAGGCGAAGTTCGGAGCTTTTGGAGCTCAGGGCTCGGAAGTGACGCCATCGTACGCATGTGTGTTTGTGTGAATGTGTGGGCAGTGGATTTACATCCGGGACATTGTCAACAGCTTCGTTGTTCAGTGTTTTTTTCCTGTCGTTCCTCCGTTTTCCATCCGGGTACTTTGGTTTTACATCCGGTTCCTCATCTTACATCCGGGTTTTTCCATGTCCACTGTCACGTGACAGGAAATGACATTTAGCCACTGACATGATGTAAAGGCTAAATTGACTCTTTTGACCATTGGCAGGATAAATTGGTTCTTATTGGCCCACTTCCGACAGGGGGGGCGCCACCTGTTTCGTGACAACCTCCGGTTCCGATCACGTGACCGGAAGCGACCTTTGACCCCTGCGCACCATTGTTAATATCCGGTATCTGCACCCCCAAAATGCCTGTTTTCTACTACGGCTAGACTGCGCATGCGCAGAATATTGAAGACGGAAGATACTTAAGTCCAGTCGAGTGCTCCTCCGCGAGAGGTTCAAAATAAGACCTCATACGACACCATCGGACCACGAGGAACTCATGTAGGCCCCAAAACGTCCACCCAGTATGGACCTATCCACTGAGCCAGCAGGCCTATGGGCCTATACAGACCTTCGTGAACTTTTCCAAAAAATTCACAACTTAACTTCGGGACCCCGCCCATCGTGTTATACGTGGTGAGACGTGAAAAACAAGACCAAACAACCCATACCGCAATGAACACCGCCAGGTACCGGTATAAACGCGTTCTTTGAGAAGCAACGAAACGAATACAAAACGCGTTCAGAAGGCTACTGAAACGCGTTTTAAACGCTGATAGAACGATATTATACTCGAAAACACTGGACACCGAACCCTTATACCCCTGTATGTGACATAATCTATGTTTATTTATGACCATAATGGATGTGGTATAAATGGACCATATCTCATGAACACATTAACAATAGACTGGAGAGTCTAGCCGGAGAGTTTAGCTAAAGCCGGAGAGCCTGGCTGGAGAGTCTAGCTGGCTTGAGTCAGCAGTTTTCCAAATAGCAGAGGGATATAAAGCAAACATTCATGTCAGTTAAAAGTGTTTTCCTACATGAAAGATTAGGGAGAAATGTGAATGCAATAACCCAGAAACTGTCACGCCCGAGCAGACAACCCAGCTACTACAGTTCAATGAAATCTGTACAAGTAGTTTATAAACCGCATTTAAGGCCTCATTGAACTGACGTAAGAATCGTAGCTAGAGGTCAATTGCATTATAGTTTCGGCAAAGGTCTGCGCCGTCTCAAAAATTTGCATATTGGGGAGGTCATATGGAGGTTACGTGACGGTCAAGTGCTTGGGGTATGCATTCCTCCGCGGTGATGCGGTCGGCGGTGATGCGGTCGCGGGAAAGAAGCAGAGAGAAAGTAGTCCCCAGTCTTCAAATACGACATATTGGGTTGAGTGAGTGATGCGCTCTTCCAGGGCGATCAAGTCAGGAATGGGTGTATGTAAAATTAGGATTTGTCCCGGAAATATAAAAAGCGGAACACGGACTTTACCCATAAAATAGGGGAAAACCCCTATCAACCATCTCCAAAAGGGTAATATCGGTCCCCCGGGACCAGGGTCTGCTTAGAGAGGTAGGGTGGGTGCATGTAAATTGAGGATTTGTCCCCGTAAATATAAAATGCGGAACACAGAATTTACGTCTACAATAGGGGTCTGATTCGCACATTTGCATCTTTTCGGGAAAATGCCTGTATGGGGTATGGGGGTGGTCATTTTTATTTTGTATTTTACTATGGGTTGCTTGGTCCTGTTTTCTTCGTCTCGCCACGAAAAACACGCTGGGAAGGGTCTCGGAGTTAAGCGGTGACATTTTTTTTAAAAATTCACGGAGGTCTGGATTGGTCCATACTGGCTCTGTGGATATGTCCATACTGGGCAATTCACACATGTTCATTGTGGTATGGGTTGTTCGGTCTTGTTTTTCACGTCTCACCACGTATAACACGTTGAGAGGGGTGTCGAAGTTAAGCGGTGACATTTTTCGAAAAGTCCACGGAGGTCTGGATAGGCCCGTAGACCCATAGTGCCTCAGGGGGCTAGGTCCGTACTGGGCAATTCACACATGTTCATTGGGGTATGGGTTGTTTGGTCTTGTTTTTCACGTCTCACCCATCTTCATTTGATCCAGCCAATTTCTACGTTCCCACTTCGAACTTGCCTTGATTTATCTGACCCCATTCAGTGTTCAAAATCCGAGGTGTAAATTTCACCTACGAACGTTCGACGAACCAATCAGAAACTACACAGCGATTGTGAGTAGAGTGACATCATCCTCCATTAACGGCGTCATTCCTCCTAAATAGTGTTTATATTAGCCCCATATATAGGTCAGCCAATCACTAACGCTCTTCTACGACCCATTTCGAAGTTCAAATATTTTCGAGGTCAGTGACGTTTCGTGTCTATTTTTAAGTTCTTTGAAGATTGAAGAGGGCCAGATATATCAAGGGAAGTTCGAAGTGGGAACGTAAAAATTGGCTTGATAAAATGAAGATACGTCTCACCACGTAGAACACGATGGGCGGGGTCCCGAAACTAAGCGGTTCACGGAGGTCTGGATAGGCCATTAGGCCTACTGGCTCAATGGATAGGTCCATATTGGGTGGACGATTTGTGGTCTAGGTGAGTCCCCAGTGGCCCGATGGTGTCGTAAGAGGTCTTATTTTGAAGCTCTCGTGGAGGAGCACTCGTCTGGACTAACGTATCGTCCGTCTTCAATATTCTGCGCATGCCCAGTCTGGCCGTACTATAGAAAGCAGGCCTTTTGGGGGTGCGTGGTGGAGGGTGTTTGGGCTAGATATGGCCCATCCGAGGTCTGAATGGGTCGTGGAAGGTGTCATATTGTAGCCCTCAGGTTGTAGACTACGACTTGCCGGATGTCCACGTCATCTGTGACGTCATCGGTAGGAGTAATAGTAGACCAAACAACCCATACCGCAATGAACATGTGTGAATTGCCCAGTATGGACCTATCCAGACCTACGTGAACTTTTCGAAAAATGTCAACGCTTAACTTCGAGTCCCCACCCATCGTGTTCTACAGCCAGAGGCGGGAAAAAGAAGACCAAACAACCCATACCGCAATGAACATGTGTGAATTGTCCAGTATGAACCTATCCACTGAGCCAGTATGGACATATAGGCCTATCCAGACCTCCGTGAATATTTCGAAAAAATTCAACGATGAACTCCGAGACCCTTCCCATCATTTTGTTCGTGGCTAGACGAAGAAAACAAGACCTAACAACCCATAGTAAAATAAAAAAAAATGACCTCCCCCATACCCCATGCGGGCATTTTCTCGTATAGATGCAAATCAGGCCCCTATTGTAGAGGAAAAATCCGTCTTCCGCATTTTATATTTTCGGGGACAAATCCTCAATTTTCATGCACCCACCCTACCTCTCTCAGCAGACCCCGATAAGCCCGGGGGACCGATATTACCCCTTTTGGACATAGTTGATAGGGCTTTTCCCCTATTTTAGTCTATATCGAAATGCTCAAGAACGCCAGTTGGGCACGCCTCATGTTTCTATGTCTACATGTTATGTAGATATGAAATCAGCCAAAAAAACAGTCTGGGATCTTCACTACAAGGTTTGACCAAAAACCATTTGACTGCCAGAGGGGTGGGGGAGGGGCTGGGGGGTTAAACAGGAATGGATCATTTTTAACAATGAGAATATTTGATGTCTTTAAAAAAAAAGGAATGTCTTCAAACATGTTTATATCCCAATATTGATCCGGTTTACAGAAATATTGCATTGAAATCACTGAATTGTTTGCTTCGAGATATTCAAGCTTGTCTCCAGGTGAACGCAAAAATGCTATACAATGTGTTAACTGAGCTCATCACTCTAATTGGGCTTTCTTGCATTAATGCCATAATAATGTACAAGTAGTATATAAACCGCATTTAAAGCCTCATTGCCCTGGCGTAAGAATCGCCGCTAGAGGTCAAGTGCATTATAGTCCCGGCAAAAGGTCTGCGCCGTCTCAAAAATGTGCATATTGGGGAGGTCACGTGGCGATCAAGTGCATGGGGCATGTATTCCTCCGCGGTGATTCGAGTGAGATGTCAAAGTGAAGCGCTCCTCCAGGGCGATCAAGTCATGGGTGGGTGTATGCCGACCCCCTTTTTGCTTGATCCGCCCTTTGGCCCCCCACCCCCCACTTACAATTACATTCCAACGCCACTGGATATCGGCAATACCAGCGAAGACGATAAAGTCCGCCATTTTAACTAAATTCGCCATAAGAGGTCACTGTCTGTCATTCAAGGGACATAAGGGGTCACGTCCAATCGATAAACGAGTAAAACCGATAAATATCTCGTATCGAATTATCCCGGTTTATCTCTATCGATTGTTGTCCCGGTTTGCTCCCGGTTTTCTCTCGAAGCAGAAGGCCATCTCGATCCTCCTCGAAATAACTTCACATGCTTCGAGAATGGACTCGAGATGCCGTCAAATGAAAGTTTGAACCATTCGGGAGGCGTAGGTTCCTTGTATATATACTCTGTGGCAGCGAGATTAATCTAGGCGAGTATTTATGCATTTAAACACGGATAATGAATTAAATTGAACATGAAGCATTTAATATTTGTTATTCCGTCTAAAGATCTGTAGTCGCATATTTGCTTTGACAGAGCAATATGAATGGAGAGAAAGAAACATCACTAATTGAAAATGTATAAACTGGCTCAGTTATATAGAATTTTAATCACTATATGAGATACGTGGAGGAACTGCGAACTGAAAAAAATTCTGCAAGTCTTAGAATAAAATTCCATATGTTTCTCTGAAAGTATATCAGAAAAGAGAATCTGTATCGTCAGAGATGTCCTCCGTATTCATAAATAAAGTGAATATGAAGATCACAGGAGCAACAGGAAAGCATAGAATAATATAAACATAAACGCTCGATCGAAGATTTCGAACAAACAACACACGGTTTCGTTTTATTAAAATTAAATGTATGCGTTGGTCTAAAGCGTGATTGCTCTCTGAATTGAGTGGTAATTACTTTCTTTATTTGGTTAATTTCCTAGACACATGAAATCAGCAAAACATAATAGAATGTGAGTATATTACAAACACCGCCAACAGTGCTGTTTCCGTTTTTTTTTTCTTTCAAAGAAATTAACCCCTCTCACTCCGCTGTGGTTTCAAGCCGACAGTTTTTCACATACCGACTGTGGCGTGGATTAGTTCCGATTGTCAGTATTTCCGCTAACCATTTCCGGGCGAGCTCATGTCATGAATAAACTTTGTTGATATCATCTCCTTATATGAACAAGACTGTAATTCGCAGTAAAATGAAATCTGCAATGAATCATACCAAATTATAAAACAAATTACACATCGAGGTTAATATTCCGGTCAAACAAGTAACATAGCTTTCATTTTTCAGTTGAAGCGATTCAAGTTTGGTCCAAAACACTTTACAGAACAATAATTAACGTATGCTTCCATACCACTATTATTCAGATGATATCCCGTTGATGTTTCATTTATTCCGCGACGAATACCTCGAATACCCCTGGGAGCATCTAGGACCCCAGAGCTTGTAGGCTACGCCTCGCTGCGCTCGGCATTATTTCTTTCAAATAAAGACACTACTTCAAATTCCTACATTTAACCCTGGCATTTAGTCATCCCATTAGAATTCAATCATCCCATTACAATTCAATTACCCCATTATAATTCAATCACAACGTTAGAATCCAATCCTCCCATTAAAATTCAATCATACCATTATAATTCAATCATTAGAATTTAATCACCCAATCAGAAATCAATCACTCCTTAGAATTCAATCACAACCTTAGAATCCAATCCTTCCATTAGAATTCAGTCATCACATTATAATTCAATCTTTAGAATTCAATCATCCCATTAGAATTCAATCGCCCTATCAGAATTCAACCATTCCATTAGAATTCAATCATTAGAATTTAATCACCCTATCAGAAAGCAATCACTCCTTATAATTCTATCACCCCATTAGAATTCAATCAACACATTATAATTCAATCATCCCATTAGAATTCAAATACCCCATTAGTATTCAATCACCCTGAATTTAGGTGCCTTAATTATCCACTTTCAACATGTTTAATCGTGTGTTGCTAAGCATTAATATCAATGTAAATACAGCCATCATGGTCATTGTCACTGAACATCCAGTTCGTATGAATTTTAATTTCTGTGCCTTGTACTGATTGTATATAGCAAATGAAAAGTACTCATAGTACTGAATGATGTCAGGTTTCCACATTCTCACGCCTTCAGATTGCATTTGTTTTAGTCAGATATAGGCCTACCCTATGATTGCACTGGCCTGGGATTATGCACGGCGCTCGACTTCTGCCCTCACGGCTCTCGGCAAATCAGCATGTGTGTAGTCCGCTTCTGAATGGAGGTTCAGCATGTCACAGTTAAACAAGACGTTTTCCCATGTGGTCTTGTGTTTACAATAATTTAGCATAAAACATTGATAATTCTTTTACAAGATATACTGGGTGCATTTCCCATCTCTCACGTATGCAGATTTTGCACACGCGAGAGATGGGAAACTCTGACAATTGGGAGAATGGGTTTCCGTTGATCCATAAACTTGCAAAGCATGAACACCTAGCTCTAACCACATCTTCATTGCTGGTTGGTTGGTTGTTTGCAGTTTAACCTCGCACCTAGCCTTATTTGTTACACGGCGACGATGACCCAAACAAACATACCCTAGCAAAACCCTACACCCTAACAAAAACCTAACCAAAACCACAAAAAAAATTTGAATTTCGAATTTTGAAAATTAGGCTCTACAGACACTGATCACAATGGATTGTCAGAGAGCTTAATTTGTTTGGCACTTTAATCTACCTCCTGTGCCAGACAAACATGGTACAAACCATGCTGCCCTAAGCTGAAGGGCAATGATATAAAACCTGGAATCCTTGCCTGTCTGTGCAGTGATCTGAGACATCAGCTGATCAGCTACTATACTTTCACTCTGCCCTATCTTTTAACACAGTGGAATATTTTGAACTGGTGATAACTAACATAATTGTATACAGATGAACTGTATTTTCCCAGGATTAAAAAAAAGTCTCATCATGCTTTAAGAAAAGTGTATAATTTGGCAAAAAATACATGAAGATATGCCAGCTGTTTAAAATACGAGGCCGGATTAATAGATACGGCAAAGTGAAAATAGATGTAACTGTTATCCTAAGGGACACAAGTCTGCTTTTGGCGTTTTGGAAGCTGAATTCTGCTGACGAGTAAAATTGAAGCACAGGTCGTCCTCTTGACGACCACAACAAAAGTTGACTCCGTAAAAACTAACTGTCAATATCATGGATCATGGCAGAATTGTTGAAATTGTTTGGTCATCTTTCCCACTTAGAGCTGAAAAATATTGCCGGCTATGTTTGGAGTAGATGCTGGTGTGAAATGGTCCTATGCGGAACATCTGTTCCTGACCTTCCTACACTGTCGCCAGGAGCGACCTCCCTTCCTCTCAATACTTCAAGCTATGACAGCATTTAGTTCCATAGGAACAATTTCACCCATGTACTACTTTCACTTACAACAACAACACGAACTTGCCGCGACTGACAGCACTTTGCATCATTAATGTTTGGCCAACAAAGTATAAAATCATTTCCGAGGTTTTGGGGGCTTCAAAACGCCCCTGGGCTGATGAAGCCGATCCCTCAGAGAATACTGATGATAATCAAACATGCCAAATACCATATGAAATGTCCACGCCATAAGAAGTTGATGTGGGACTGTATAACCGTTCAAAATCACGTGTAGAATCGAGTGGGAGTGATGTACAAATCGACCAGTGCTTCAATGAAAGTTTATCACTTTCAAAATTCACGGAGACAAAATAGATCCTCATTATTGGTTGCATTTTCATAATGAAAGTAACAAAGCCCCTAGTGAGGTTTGTCTTGGAATTTGACAAGTCAAAGAAGCCAAATTGCAACTTACTTGTGCACCTAAATGTGATATGATTCTCAACTTTTTCCGTTCTGGAAATTGCATTTGGCAGGAGCAAAAAAACTAGAGCCTTAAGGTTTTGGAGGGTTCTGCCTTATGTACAGAAATGTTCAGTTGCTTTAAAATGATATGGTCTTCCAATGATAGGATTCACAAATAAAACTAGTTTCTATGCATCATTTAACTTTCATATTTTGCAAGCCTTGAGTGTTACTGCGACATTTTCATTCATTTTTATTTATTTTTCATTTCATGCTGATGTTGTGATGGTTCTTTAAAGAATCTTGTTATTAATAATAATAATTTATTATGCGGACCCTGGTTTAATGCAAAATGTCAAATTAAAAAGATATTGCAGTGTTTTTCTTAAGAAATGAAGCTCCAGGGTCACTGACAAAAGTTATAGGGTCCAACAGAAATGGTGTTGTGGGGGTGGACCCCTCAAATGATGCAGTCTGAGAGCATCTGAGAATGGAACTGGCACCAGTCGAAGCGTTACGGTGATGAATTATTTCTTGTCCTATTGTCTCAGCTAAACCTGCGTGGCAGAGTAAGGGGTCATCCAAAAAGTATGAACTTAGAAATGCCAGGGGAGGGGATATTTTGCCCAATTAATTTCCAAGGTATCAAATTCTGCCAAATATTATTGATCGTATCATCTTGCCATATAGTTAACGTGGAAAATACTTTTTGTCCAAACTGGATATTTTGAAATTAATGACAATAAGGACATCCTTGTGTCATGCCGATGGTCCTAAAATTCTATTTAAAAGTCATTTTGAGAGTTTTTGTTGTCTTTAAATTGTATTTTTATTCAAATATTGGTTGGTGTTGCATGACAATGAATCAAACAGCCTGAGTTATAATATATGTGAAATTTCAGCTCGCTATCATTGGTCAATTTGGAGATATTCAAACTTTCCCTAGCAGATAATTACCAACATCATGAACATGACAACATGTCCACTTTCTTGTGTGAACGATTTTGCTATCCAAATTTTATGGTTATGCGTCAGATATTGAAACATGTTACGAGAACTGAATGAGAAAGTCACACATCAGAAAGATTCACGTGGAGAATAATTGGACTGGGAGACCAATGCCTAAATGGACATGTCACTGTGAACTTTGGCAGCGCTGTTGTTGTAAAATTGTATGGTATAGAGTTGTCAAATGCTATCTCACACACAGACAGAAATAATACAAACACTGATAAAGATCTATTGTTATATTAATAAACAACAATCACTGATCATAAAAAGGACAGATGACTTTAATACCACATATCCTGCTGGAGAACTTGAGCATTTGTCAATCGCTAGTCCGCCACGCTGACTGTTGACTTCTTTTTGTTATAGCTGTTCTCAAGAGACGCTGCTCGTGATTGACTAAAATATCCCCATTCCCTTACGTGCAAATGAGTATGTCAACCAATCAGCGTAAGGCTCTCAACACATCCAATTTATACATACAGAAACAGAAAGCACCAATCTCACATCTGGCTATTTCCATATTGGCGGAACGAGCCTCTCACATAGAATGCACAAATCCCCACCGATGGGGAGCGTATGACGATCAAGCAATGAGCCGGCTACGAAATAGTGCCTTTGACAATCGAGGGATCCGGTCGCATTTTATTGTGAAATTCAGTTAATTTTAACCATAAGAACATAATTCATTCAAATTAAACAAAACTATTTCCATGTTTAGTTGAATAATAGCAATCTATCCCCAGAACCCAACAACTGGGCTAATTTCCGCCAATACAGAACTAGTTGAATGCGAGATTGGTTCCGCCGCAAATTAATTGTGCGCATGATAAGATAAGATTCTTTATTATGTTCTGCGTATCCCATCTGGGACAGAGTACAAAACACAAAAAATAGAACAAATAAGAAAGTAAACAAACAGGTGCGACGTTTCCGTTTCCACTCACATAAATCCACTAAGCCAGAGGCCAGTTTCGCAGCTAAAGTGAGTTATCGGCTAGATTGAGTCAAGCCGCTTGTTCCACGTGCGATCAGCAGTTTCAAAAGAATGATCTCATTCTGGCTGAGAAATATCACATATTACGAATCGTTAGATTCTTGCTATGTGCTTCGAAATAGGTTAACCGGAAGACTATACTGTGAAGTCATGTGGCTCTGTCAGTATGTCGGCACCTCTTCCCACTTCCCTTATATGTGTTGTAATCTACCAGTTTATCGCATATTTTCATGGAATGTTTATGAAGAAAAAGACAAATATATACCACAATAATTTTGTCAGTATCTGTTAGTTTGGCATTTATTTATTTCTTTTTCTTTTCACGCTCGAGTTGTCGGGTAAATAACCCGGGAACACAAAAATGACTATTGCATACTGATTTTTTTGGTCACAATTATGCGTTTACATCCGCCAAGTAATACATTCGTATATATGGGATAGCAATGGCAAATGAATAAATTTACTACCCAATCACAGGCCTTAAAATTTGAAAAGTTTACGTAACCTGAAAATAGGTTAATATGTGAAATTGACCCTAGGTAACCTATAGTTTGTTCCCTCATTTCTGAACTGCATATGCAAATAGGTTACGCAGATAGGTTATGCCAAATGAGTTTTGCTGTGGCTAGGCATTGGTTTTTGACTGGAGTTCATTCAATAAAACTTGCTGTTGCTATCTACGCCGACTTTTTGATTTTGTATGTAATAATAATCTCGTTCCCATAGCCCATCTCAGCGGCTTCCGGTGGCCTTGCCGATGCAGCTGGCTAAACAATTCAGTACCCGGTGACCAATTTTCGTCATTACCACCTGTTACGTAAAGATTCCAATTGTGTGTGACTGGCAGACTTCTATCATTGGAATTGTGACCTCTATTTCTGAAATATTATCTCAAATTAAATTCCCATCTACACGTTTTAATCTTAAAACTGTAGAACGTAAAGTTTCTCTGCCATTCACTTTCCTTTTCGGCTCTCGACATCACGCAGGTTCGCACACGTATGGGAGTGCGTCTTGGTTAGGGCCCCATAGCCAGGACACACATTGCAGTCAGGTAAGTGAAAGTTGAGAGATTTACCCTGTTCATATAATCCCACAAAGCACTATACACACCTGGGCTTCATATTATCCAAGTATCCGAGAGTGTATCAAAACGCACATGGATTTCGCGTTCAATTATCTCTCCTTGACTGGGGCTCTTGTGTGTGAATTAACATCGAAACTCTGGTCAGTACAGCCCACGCTTCGATCGGAAAAGATTTTCAGGTTACAACAGGAAATTATTAAAATTATGTCATTATGACACAGAGTGTGGGCCATAGCTTAGGCGGACTTTCGTTTTGCGTAACCGCCAGGTGAACTGGAGAATCTTTCTCCTCAAATTGTAAGGCCTGCAATAATATAGTACCATGCAACCCTCACCGTATATTGCCATACTCCTCAACCAGGCTATTTTAAATTTATACCAAAATATCTACTATATCACAAGATAAATACATGGATAGTTCAGTGAGTGAGTGAGTAGGATTTAACGTCGTTTTCAACATTGTTTCAGTCATATCACGACGATGCCTACATGTGCCAGAACACGAGTGTGTCCTTAGTTCCTATTATTCTGGACACTGATCAGCCTAGTCAGTACAGCATCCGGTCACCCATCCAAGTATTGACCGAGCTCAACGCTGCTTAACTTCGGTGATCTGACGAGAACCGGTGTGCCCAACGTGATGCGCCGTGCCAGGATAGTTCAGACAATGATTCCATTCACATAAAAACGCTATTATATATTTTTGATGTGGGTAAAAGTAACGCCAAAGTTACTTTTCAAATGGTGAAAACGAACTATTTCTTGGCGCTCAGGGACACAAATTGTGACAAAGTTATAGACGCATACCATCATTGGGAGCCTCATTTATAACCGGAGACCATTCAGCACATAGACTATAATGGCTTCTGCTACGCAGAATCCAAAAATTGAAACATTCCATTAACATTACAATTTAAGTTGAAGGCAAAGTGTACGATACATGTACCATTTGTAATGGATGACCTCAATCTCACTGGGATGACCTAAATTTTTCACGAGGTCATCCAGTGGATGACCTGGAAATCTGGAACATTTTGACCCCTGGCCCCGGATATAATGATATATATGTATACATGTATGATAATAAAGATGGAGATATAGCACCAGAGGAAACAAGTTCAGATAGCCACACACGAATGGGACCTGCATTAATGCCATTTCTGTGATGGAATATAAATTATCATGCAAAATACTGTTTGCTGATCATGTTACCAGCACTCACTACTACTACGAGGAAGTAGGCTATGGGGAGTGCCGCATTCACAAATTACGTAGCATGCAGGCTTATATGACATGCAAGATGGTAAACTGGCAGAGGGTTGAAAACATAACATATTTTATACGATAGGAAATATTTAACATCCAAAGTTTCAATTAAACATCACAGGTAACCAGTCGAGACAAACCTTGTTAATAAATAAAACCCAAGGATAGGAAGGGCCATAGCTAAATATTTTAGGAGTATTAGTCCGGACAAAATTGTATCTACAGGATGGACAAGCCGATCCTGTACCCCTCCCCCAGCTTTATTGCAGGGGGGGGGGGGGTATAATGATGGAATATTATAATGTAAAATACTGCTTGCTGATCAGGTTATCAGCACTCATTACATGAATATTTGAAGAAATTCATGTGAAGGCCTGGTAATTTTGACCAAATATATATATACATCCAATGATAACTGTGTGACTAGTTAATTACACAAGAACATGCTCTATATATTGGAATATATGCAGAAAATCGACAAAGTCCAAGTCTGGGTAATGAAAGCCTGCTAATTTTGACCAAATATTTCAGGTCATAAATAAGAGATGCACATCTTCAAACCATATTAAACATGTATACAAAGTTTCAGAAACATCCAGTAATAACTGTGTTATTAGTTTATTACACAAGAACATGCTTCATATATTGGAATATATGCAGAAAATCGACAAATAATAATAATAATAAGACTTTACATGTATTTTGATTCGTTGTCCCACTTAGCTACAAGTTAATCTCCCAGGGAGACGAAATAAGTGTATGTACAATGCAGTGCAAGTGCAAGTGCAGATAAAACATAACGATAAAATACCATTAAATTTCAGCTGTTATGGAGATAAAAAAGTTACGGATAAAATTCTCCAGTGCGCTCGAATTTGGAAAACAGGTATTGATAACATTGTGTTTTAAAACTATTAACAGAAGCAGCCGTCTGAATATTTGTAGGTAAATTGTTTCATAAAATTACGCCCGAGTACTTAAAAGCCCTTTTCGCGAATTCTATTCTACATCTTGGCACATAGAGATTTTTCCCGGATGTTAAGTTACGTTGACGAACAGAAGAAACTTTGGTAAAACAATTTTGTAAATAACATGGCGCTGAATCGTTAAGACATTTGTATACTAAAACTAACTCATGATAAGCTACACTGTAAGGAAGAGGAAGCCATTTCAAACTTACAAATAACTTAAAAGAGGGACATTCAAATGTTTCGTCCAGTATCACTCTAGCAACATTCTTTTGGTGTCTGACTAGGCGTTCCAAATTATACTTGGCTGTATGACCCCAAACAGTACAACAGTAATCAAGAACAGGCTGAATATAACAATTGTAGAACATGATCATTGCAAACAGTGGAAGAAATTTATTAATTCTTCTTAAAAGAACAATCTTAGAGACGATTTTTTTTGCAGTGGAATTGACATGACTATTCCAACTTAAGTTATTGTCAACAATGACTCCAAGAAGCTTTTCTTCGTTAACATTTTGTATCTTAGATTGATCTAAGCCAATATCGAGTACATCTGTGGACAGTCGACAGCGTTTCTGTAGTGTAGCAACCACCATACATTTAGTTTTATCAGCATAAATAGACATTCTATTTTCTTTACTCCATTCATTTATACCAAGAAAGTCAGCATTAAAACGAAATTCAACATCAGTAATTGTTTTTCCAGCGGTAGATATGGTAGAGTCAATTGCATATATGTCAGTTTCGGTATCTGTGTTCAGCGGAAGATCATTTATAAACACTAAAAAGAAAAGCGGCCCTAAAATAGATCCCTGTGGCATTTTAAATAATACTGGTAAAATAGAGATACGCCTATAATTGCCAACATTTGCCCTGGAACCACTTTTGAACAAAGGAATAACCTTGCCTATTTTCCATATCTGTGGAAAAGTACATGTGTGTATTGAGCAATTGAATATTTTTGTAAGAGATGGCGCAAGTTGCTTAGCCCCTATTCGTAGAAATTTGGGGTGAATGCCATCTAACCCAACAGATTTCAGTACATTTATGCTTTGTAAGGCAGCTAAAACAGACTGTTCAGACATTTTGGGTATAACAAACCCATTAAAAGTGGTCGGTATCTTGCTGCTTACAAAGTCTTTCAGTTTTTGCTAAAGAATCGGACACATTTTCACAGGATTCATGGATAATTTTGTGAGCCACTGACGAGAAGTATTCAATGAATCCATTTGTAATAGTTTCTGGGTCGGAGAGTATATCATCGTTGGTATGAGTCTCCGATGGAAAGTGGTTGGATTCTTTGGGAATGATGTCGTTCACAAGTTTCCATAGTTCCTTGGTTGTGTTTCGTTTATTTTGTATTAGTTTTAGGTAATAACTAGTCTTGCAGTTCCTTATCAGAGACCCAACCTTGTTCCGTAGAACCTTAGAAAGCGACGGGTGTTCTGATCGTTTTACCCGGTCTCCGGCTTTGATAGCCGCTGTAATGCTTTCGTTCCACCAGTCTGGTCGTCGTTGATATTTTACACGTTTAGACTTGATGGGAGCATGATCATTGAGAACCATTAAAAATATATCCATCCAGCCTGCTAGAGCATCGTTCACATCATCAAAAACATCTAAGACGCACCACGGGGCCATCTCTAGATCACGTCTGAAAGCAGCTTCGTCGAAGTTCTCCATAGATCTGTGCTGCATGTATTTGTGATTGTTTGCACATGGAAGTTTTACTGATCTAACAAAACAAATCGGGAAATGATCACTTATGTTCAAGTTGGATACAGATGCATTGTTAATAACATTCTGGTTTGAAATAAATAGATGATCAATCAAAGTTGAAGTATCCTCCGTGATGCTCGTTGATTCACATGTTAGTTGAGTGAGACCGTAGAATTCAGTAATATTTAGCCATTTAAGGCTAACCGCATCTATTTTCAACAAATGGATGTTAAAATCGCCAACTAATATATGTTCGAGTCTCAAACAAAATATTCGATCTAAGTATTCTTCAGCTTTGGTAAACCATTCCGATAAGGAAAGGCTGTGAATGGTGTTATGAGTTGTCCGATATACCACAGACAAAAGTACAAGTTGCTGATTTGGAAGTTTAATTTCCAGACAGATACATTCCGGTAAGTGTTTGTCGAGATCCTTTCTTCTGCAAGCTGTGAGGTGATCTGCGACGTAGATTATAGTGCCTCCTCCTTTCCGATCTTTATGGTCGTTCTGAAAGAGGAGAAATCCGGGAATGTTAATTTCAGTATCATCATATGTGTCGTTCAACCAAGATTCAGTAACACATAATATGTCGATTTGAGGTTTTGGATAACACATATAGGCTTTTATTTCGTCCAACTTCGAGAACAGACTTCTGGTACGTAGGTGGCATACCCGTTTACCT
Organism: Hanleya hanleyi; assembly: GCA_036873755.1. Classification (NCBI taxonomy): domain Eukaryota; kingdom Metazoa; phylum Mollusca; class Polyplacophora; order Lepidopleurida; family Hanleyidae; genus Hanleya; species Hanleya hanleyi. The sequence continues at coordinate 9,613 of JAVTVY010003133.1, read as the reverse complement.
TTACGAGGTAGTGCCAGGTTGATCTCGTTGGTTTCTTGTGGTGAGATGTAAAGTCCAAGTCCGGGTAATTTTGACAAAAATTAATATTTCATGCCACAAATAGGAGATGCAAATTCTTCAAACATGTCTTCAAAGTTTCAGAAATAGAAGTAGTTGATTACACTAGAAACTTGGGAACAGATCCTGAAAATGGCGAAGTCCTATAAAGTTCAAAACGTCATCAATATGTCAAAAGTTATAATTTCGCCTTGTAAATAGGACATACACATCTTCAAATCATAGGTAACAGTACACATATGTAAAGTTTCATTAAAATAGAAGAAAAATCTTAGGAGGAGTAGTCCGGACGAAATTGTGTCAGGACAGACGGACGGACGGACAGACAGACGGACAGGCCGATTTCAGTATACCCCCTAACTTCGTTGCGGGGGGTATAATTATACAAACCAGTAGCTGATCAGCTGAAGAAACGGATCACTGCACGCAGAGGCTTTTCTTTGTTCTTTCAATAATGTTCAAATGGCAAATTGGTTGTAACATTTGTAATGCGATTTGTAAAAGTGCATGGATCACTGGTACCGTAGCAGGAGTTTGGCCAACTTTGTTATGTTTGTTTGTTGAATCTGACAATTTATTAAATGTTTGCCAATACATTTTAGGAGTATGTAATCACAAATTCAAGATGTCAAGTTTCAAGATTTTAACTCTGGTATGTACAGTATGCCTGATACATCATGTACCTAGTAAATTTAAGCAAGATATTGAAATCCAAGATTGTCATCTCCAAGATTTTTAACTTCAAGATTTTTGACTTCAAGTCATTCAACTTTCAAGATTTGTCAAGAATCTGAAGACAAATGTGAATTTGACAACAAAAATCTCAATTCAAATAGAGAGAACAGCTAGGAATCTTAAAAAATATATACATAATCCGTTAAGTCTTCTCGAAGTAAATCACATTATTTATTTATCAGCAATACACAGGATTTTAAATCATAGCAGAAAATCTCGCAGAAAAATCTGTAAAATTTATCCGATAAATTCATTTCCTACAAGAAGAAGAAGAACAACAACGACTCGTGTTAGATAGTTCCCTGCGAAAAGTTCATTATCTCACACCTAGACTGTTTTTTTTTTCATAGACTTCATATAATCGCCAGAGTCGGTACACACGTTATGATTTTATAAGTTGTGATGAGCGTATGCAGCGAAGAATCCTGACAAACGTATCTAAAATTCAGTAGTCTGATTGTTTGCTGTTTTCCAACTTCTTTTATACTTGGAAAAATAAGCGGCATCTCGAAGAGGTTGATAGCGGTACCCTGCTTCCAGGTCCTACACTGACATGACTGATAGCAAGAACTCACGGCCGTTTGCTTGCTGACTGTTTGGAAGACTAAGCTGGACGACTCTAGGAATAGGGTAGCCCTACGGAGATTTACCGCTGCAGAGTGAATATATACAACATAATCCCATATAAATTTGGCCTAAATTGGTACGATGATACTACCACTATTTCTCACTGGAAGTATCACGATCTCTACAGTTCAGTAAATTGATGTGTGAGATCACGCAATTGTAGTGCACACGTTGAAATCAACAAACCACTGGCATATATAGTACGGCTTGACGAAAACAGTAGATTGACTTCTAGCTACTGTACCACACAAATCTTTCTCAAGTGTGTTGACATCACCATTTTTCACGGAATGTTGACCAGAAAGAAAAAAATCAAAGTAGAGGGTTTTATCTTGTCAAATGTGTAGTTCATTGGTGCATAGATTGATGATTCATTACTTTGCACTGTACTCAGTACCGTACCAGATTCGATGCAGCCGAAATTCAAAGTAAAAATACTGGGCGAGATATAAAAATCTTATTATGCATGTACTTTCTGATAGATGTCAGACTGTCCTTACCTGAAATATCTCCCAGTTTTCAGTGGTTTGTTCTATATATACTCCATTAATGGGGTTCGCCAGCTCGAACTGACGCCAGGTGGCTATGTGTACATGTACCAAGAGGTAAATAGCACATGCCCATATGATTTTTCTGGACGTCACAAAGGCAGCGTCATAACGTAGTGACGTCATAAATCTTCGTTTTATGACGCCATGTCTTCCTTACCTGTTGAAGCACTAGCGCCGCCTAGTGTGGCTTGTGATCCCCATTGTTGTGTTTCATAAAAAATAATGGTTTTGTATGCCTGAATGGCATTACTGTACCCACATTATTTCATCTAAACATCCATTCCAAGCTAACGTACACATCTTTGTCAATTTTTAAATCATGATAGGGGCTTGCAATAAACCATTTTTATGGAAGGTACATGGTTGAAGTTTATGAATATGAAATATTGAGATGATTGGGTCATTCGGTGCTCTCGCACCCATTCACCAAGATACACCCATCGACCAGCCTAATTTCCAGCACTGGCAATAATGTTTCAAAATGTAGAATGTTCTCGAGAAACTCTGTTCTATCTAAGGGGACCTGACTGGTCAAGTGTAGGTCTCTGGCAGTAGAGTTGCCACAGAGTACAGGGGATCTGTCAGTTGTTCACAGTTTCTTGATTGGGCCAGATCTATTCTCCCTCATTTTGCTGTCACGGTAGTCACAAAAGTAAGTATCTTGTCTTTATTCAGATAAAAATATATACATAATGACAAAAATAATATATGTTTGTAATTGTACTATAGCTAAACTATCTACAGTTGTCTTGATGTTGGCTGTAAATGCTTCAGCAAAGTAAAAAAACGACCTCAAAGTCTGTCACGGCAGTCACGCTGTTTTGTAACGGCAGTCACGCTTTCCAGGTTCTGCTAATTGTGTTCAGTGGATTGTAAAAGAAATGATATGCAAGGGTATACTTTTATGTTGTATCGCTGTATGTGTCCCATTAACATAATTTGTTTTCCATTCTAAAATGCATTTCACAGCAGCAGAAAGGCAAAGAAGGAGCAAAGAAAAACTAAAAGCAAGGGAAGAATTGATTTAGGTCAAGGTCAAAGAAAAGGAAGCTGAAGTATAGACAGAAACTAAAGTGTGACTTTAATAAGTTCACTAAAGGGGAACAGGTTGTTCATTTAGACGCTGTTTTGTCACGGCGGTCACGCTGTTTTGTCACGACAGTCACGCTTTCTAAATTTTACTAATTGTGTTCTGTGGATTGTAAAATAAATATGCAAGGGTATATACTTTTATGTTGTTGCCCTGGGTGTGTTCCATTATCATTCTCTGGAGTATGCCAGGAATATAGCACTGCAGATGCCAGGAATTAAAACTCTGTACCTCAAATGAACACTCCCCACCAAGAGTCATTTTCGGAATACGTCCATGTATTTGACAACATGTTTTTGTTGGGACATTGATGGAGAATTGTTTCAACAGTTATGTTTTGGTTGAAAAGGATGAAATTTATGGCTCTACCACCTCTGATATCAATATGTTACTGTTCGGAATGCTACTCGTCACGGCAGTCACATTATACTGTCGCGGCAGTCACGATTGCTATTGATTTTCTGAGAAATACAACTGATCATTCTTTCATAGTTTGTGTTGTTGTGCTATCTACAACTGTAGTTGCCTTCAACCACATATAAAGATTCGACCATTTTCTGTCAGGGGCTTCGAAGCAAACGAAACATTGCGGTAGTATGGAAATCTGCAATTGTAGCCGTCACGGCAGTCACGTTTTCCTTCTTCCTGATAACCCCTATAAATAATGAAATTATATTAAGGAAGTCTGCCAAACTGATAGATAACTTCAATAACTACAAAATAAAAAGTTAACTTTTTTATTGTAGTCCATATTTTTAAAACTGTAATAATAAATCCACAATTGAGTAGCTTTGTCATTGCAGTCACGATGGAATGGCTGTAAACATGATTATTTGTAATCAATTTCTGAGCATGTAACTTTGTTTGAAAGCTCTTTGTTCATGTTCCAATTGAAGATCAGAATTTAACCTATAGTATTGGACCCTCCAACGGAGGGCCAATGACGGGCTCATACAACAACAACATTTCCCCAGTTAGACAGCAGATTTTGATATTGAAAGGCGGGTTACATCATGGGGAAATTCAGGCAGTCACGTGGTTGTGTATGACGATTGGGATGGCTCCTATAAATACTGATCCCATAAGAATGCCTCTCTTAATTTAAAATGGCATAGGACGAATGACAAATCGCTGGAGGGGAGACATCTGGAACAGCATGCTGACACTGTCTGTTAATATTTTGATTTAACAGGAAGTCCTTCAGTCTAGATTAGAATTGCCCCCTCCCCCCTGATGTGATTTATTCTTGCACGATTACCTCCTTTCGACTGTCTGCTAACATTATGTTGGGTAAAATGTACAATACAAGGCACCGGCCGCTCAAACACATTATGTTCCTGCCATTTGTATACAGTACTTAATAAACTATGGAAGCATGTCCTTGATTTCTGTCACCTTTAGGAACAATATTTCCATGGTTGAAAGAATGATTTGCGTAAAGTATAGTTCCATAAATCAGCACTGAGAGATGAGGAAAGCTTCCTCACACACCTAAAACCTAAATACACTGTAGATGGTGTTAACCGTTTGTAGCAGGCCAGGGCCAGCTACTTTGGGTCTTTTAATTAAATTATGAACGCTTGAATGACCTCACTGTGGTGCATCTTCCCAATTTGATAACATGATAAGATGCAAATTTACTGGCATGATGTAGATGAGAAAATGAGACTGACAAACTCCTGATATCCTGGAATACCACTGATTTTCATGCTCCAGTGATTCCAGGCACCTGTGCTGCAATCTTGATGGTTGTATGCTCAATATAACGAGGAAACATTTCGAACCGGCAACAGGCAGTCATAATCATTAAGAGGACGGGCTTGATATACTTCGAGATAGGGCTAATGTGCCTCTTCGTACAAATTTTGCCATGTTTTATAGTTGGAAATATGTATGGAAGATAACAAATCGTTCATGGCATTAAGCATTTAGGAGAAATCTGCCTGACTCAATTCAACATAAGCCCCGACACATGCACATCTATACACTCCCGTGTAAATGCGCACACTGTGCGAAATAAAATACATGTGTGCATACTCGGCATGTGAACGCAACTGCACACGTGTGTATATTTGCATGGAGAGTAAATTTGCATCTGGTCCAGAGGTTGTGCAAAAGTACATTTACATGTGTAAATTTGCACTGTGTGCATTCTCGTCATGTGAACGCATAGCAAATATGCATACCATGTATTTGGAGTAAAACGGAGAAATTATTGTTCAATCAATTTAAAAAAAAAAACGTTCAGTGAAACATTTATGCCCCATATTCCCAGGAATAATTACTGTCAATAGAAACATTTTTTGTGACATGAAAACTTTGGCCGTACTGCTTTTGGGTCATGGCAACAATTAGCCTTCATTGTTGTCACTGTTACATGTATATCAATAGTCTTCATTCGACTTACAAGAGCAAGCCACCTGTGAAATTTGATGACGGTAACTTGAATTAATGTACATAAAATGCTTATTCCCATTTAATCCATGGTGACCTTGACCTGTGACCTTTCAGCATTATGGTTTGCATCTTGTTTTATTTATGTCTTGTTATACCTATGTCAACGCTTAGCAAATTATAAATTTACATGCATATAAATATGCACAAGTGCGAATAAACAAACTTGACTAAATTGTGTGCATGTGTTTGGGGCTATAGACAGGATGCCTGGAATCACTGGGACATGAGAACCAACAGGAAATCTGAGCATGCCGTCAATCCTATTTTGTCATGTCTATCATACGGTACCAATAAAATGTATCTTGATCTTAGTTTTCCAATAGTCATAGTTGAATGTCACAACATGTATGTTTGATCGACAGCAAAACATATGGGCAAAAAATTATCACAATAATACGGCTACCTACCTGTGTGTATTTGTAGTTCCCTCACAGCTGACACATGGAGCAACAGCATCAAATGCTGCCAAAAAAGTGAAAGGTGAGTATCCTTCCTAAATGTCGGCCAAACCTGTTAGAAAAATAAAAAGGTAAATACATGAACAGGCCAGAATATTTCAGACTCGATACACTGGTTTGGTTATTTACCCAAAGCAGTTCTGGATATAAAAAGATCAAGCGGTTTCCCCTAAATCACACCAATCAGTGAACATGGTGAACTCGCTAAGCTAGCTGATTACGGGGATCATTACGCCAATCCACCAAGAGGCATGAAACATGTGAAATGTGACTGGTTTGTATTTCATGCATGGCTGGCCAAACTACTTTGATGTTGGGCTGAATTCAACATGGGAAGTCAGAGCAAAAACTGCACGCTTTGGATACTGACCAGGGAATGCAATTACCATACAATTTTGTTAGACCACCGGGCTGGTAGATTTCATTATACAAAGCTAAAATTATTTAACCCTTTCACCGATGTACAGGGATAACGAGAGTGCGTACCCATACGACCATACCTGGTAGACCGGGATAGCTTTAAACCTGTTGGCCATCACGATGGGTACAGCACTTTTATGTTTTTGCATTCGTTTTAACGGAAATCTATCAAACACTGTATACTTCTGGAAACTCGAAACCTTGATCAATTTGATTCTCCAAATGGTTTGTCCGCAAAAGAAATAAAGCAAAATTAGATGTTGAACGAAAAAATCGAAGCGAAGAATTAGTTTTTTCCCACATACCGTGTGACGGGCCTGTCGGCAGCAAGCTGCAGAAATGGGAAAAATCATCGAAAACCTCATCCTAACTCCTATATTATTGATGTTATACGACTGGTAAAGCGTGGTGAATATTCCCCAGACAATTAAAACTGCAAATGATGACCGGCAAAGATATCTGAATTCAGTAAACATGGGAGCGACCATGTTGATATTGGACGATTAACAGGTGTTTTCACGAGCCATACTTCACAGATGTGCCGTGGAGTGATTCAACTAGTTTCATATCGTAAAACGACAGGATTGTATCACCCGTTCGTGGTTAACACATTAATATAATTTTGTTATAATGAAATCATCGAATAAATTTCCTTTAGTACTATTTTATTATCGCTGAGAGACCAAATCGATGACCATACATGACCAAGTTATTCACCTGTACGTCTGCAGCAAAATGTTTGAGATTTTACTAAAAACTCGAAACAGTAAAACACGCGGATCGGATTGATGTATAGAGAAAGTCGATCTAGACTTAATTTACAATGACACACATCAATAAAGAAATAGTGGCTTGATGATGGGTCCCATATAATGCCACAGCGCGAACTCTGACTTAATACGTCAACCAGAGAACATTACTTTCAAAGTCCTAATTCGACATGCGGTTCATGTGCACATTTTGCCAGCAAGCACTTAACTTCCGGCTAATCCCACACTTCCCAGATGGGTCCTTGCGCGAACTACATTAGTCAAACCTTTATAAATGAAAACAAACAAATCAAACGTTTTTTTTTAACCAAAATGGTGCATCGTGACCTGTATTCACCAGTTGCACAGGTAATCGGCTTGAAATACGCAGATTATAAGCTACAAAGGTTTCGCCGGCATTGATGCATCTGCATCAATAAGTTTTCTTGTTTCCATATTTTTACGAGTCTTGTTATCAACCAACTTTCTATTTCGCCCAAGATGGTTGCCGCCGTCGGACGACGAGCCAATCGGTATGCGCAATTTCGCCCACGTGACCTCCATCCGCCAACAGATAAGTGGCGCGTAGACAGTGGCTGGAAAAATGGAATTACATCATTTTCAATCCAATCGTATCCTCCGTTTTATTTTCGCCATCCGTCCCAGGTGATGTCATGTAAAGAAAGGAGAAATCCCACGCTTTCCAATGAGAAGTCAAACATTGCAAATGACCGAGTACAACTCGAGGTAAACACTATCAAATGCGATCGAAAAATAACGATTTCTCCGTTGAATTTTGACGTTTTCAAGTCGAGAAAGCCCGGGAAAGCGCGTTCTCTTGAAGTAAAACCTAATTTTGTATGCTATTTTATTTATTTTGCTATAAAACTGGAGCAATTAACACCGGAGTGTTCATTGTGGAGACGGGGTCCCTATGTTATTCTACAAATCTCAGACGCAAACACCATTTCTAACATTCCAAAGACAACAAATACAATTTAACAGTTCTCAGGAAATTGATCGTCAGCAGAAATAATCGGCGAAAGGGTTAATTATAACAAGCCAGTTGGGCTGGTTAGCTAGTTCTAGAATTAAATTCAACCAGCCAAGTTCTAAATTCACCAGCCACGGGCTACCGGGCTTGTGGGAATTTCGAGCCCTGCTGACATGCTATATATATGCAAAACAAGAGCAGGGGATGAAATGTACGAGATTGTATAATAGATTACAAGCGTCTAGTCCGTCATTCATAATCCAGCCGTCGTCCATTAGAGAATATCCGCGTCCATAATCCAAAGACCTATTCCATTTTCCACATAACAGTATTAGCACCAAATTCAAAAAGACAATCATAGTATACATAAACATAGGCTTGTTCCTGCAAGAGAGAAGCGGTCAACAGTTTTCAATGATGCCGGCAAGACATCATGATGTTCCAAAAATATCAAATCCGTATCGCTGATCAGTATTCTTAATCCATAATATTCGTTATAGAGTTGTCATCTAAAAAAAAAAGATGTATCTCAGTCACGCTTTGATTGTGACTGTTCATATGATTACCATGAGGATCTTGAAGTACATGGGTTCATACGGCCCCTAGCCCCGGGTTAAGCGGAATTAGACACAAGTTACGAAACGTAGCGCCATAGATCTTGCACGCTACGTTCGTATTTTGTTATCAGCATGCGATATGTATCGCCAAATTTGAGAAACTTTGAGTGGAGGCGCTTGGTGGAATAGCCCTGTTTTATAAGTTTCTGCAAAAATGTTTTGTGACGTTGATGAAAATCATCACATTTAACATAGGATGTAGCAAATGCTACTAAGCGAGATATGTATACGCCATATGCAGGTCCCACTGGAATATTACTATCCAGAAAGGGATAGTTTACGATATCGAAATTGTAATCATCTCTTTTGTCATAAAGTCGACGAGAGAGAATGCTCGCTTCATTTTTATAGAGATAGAGATCTAAATAAGATGTGCCTGTAGGGCTATCTGTAGTTTCCTTAAAATCCAGTGGTGGCGGATATATATCCTTCAATGCGTCATGTATATAGCGATTATCCACAGCGAGAAAATCGTCTATATAGCGTTTGGTGAGTGAGAAGGAACGGGCTTTGAATGGATCGGTTTCTGAAAGCGCCTGCATATAGTCATATTCATAAGAGAACAGATACAGGTTGGCCAACTGGGGTGCACAATTAGTTCCCATTGGAATACCTATATGCTGCTGATATATTGTGTTGCCAAATTTCGCATAGATATTTTAATGAGAAATTCAAGCAACTCTATAAACAAAGAAACATCCCATGAATGATATCTCTTGTATGTAGTCGAGCTAAAGAATGCTTTATGGCTTCCGACATTAATATATCTACGATCAGTTTTCTTGAACACATATACTATTAATGAACTTAGACGGTCAGTAAGGTCCTGATGAGGGACTGTAGTATAGAGAGTCACTG
>JAVTVY010003132.1:0-36522 GCA_036873755.1 Hanleya hanleyi | reverse complement strand
CTTTATTTTCCGGGGAGGGGGGGGGGGAGGAGGACCTAAGCAGTATTGAGAAGACAACATATACATTTCGGCTGAACTGTCCCATAACTTACGTACATGCCACAATATTTAGATAACGACTCTTGGCTTTATTTTCAGGCTTCTTTGCTACTTCATGATTGGATTGTAGTCCAGAGGGGAGATGCTGGAAATAAGTGAATAAGCAGTTCAACAGCATAAAGAAAGGGGTAGAATGGCGTTAATTATGAACTATATCCCTAGAGGTATATATGGATGACAAATTATTTATACGAGTAGACATTGCGAGTTAGGTGCTGAGTGGTAAATATGAATATATGATAAGTATATGTTATAGATAGTATGGGTGAATGACATAATTATACATTTTACATACTGCAATATTGTCAGGAATGTCTGCTTATTGAACAGTAACCTTTTCTGTTAATATGATATGGATCTCATTTATTTCATTAGAAGAGCCCATATTGAACGGAGGGAAATTCCGATAGCTCTGGACAAAATGCTTCGTCTTTATCTACTCGCGAGATTACATTTATCTAGGAAACAATGATCAATAATTTGTCATTTTTTGTCCACTGTGTATTTTGGAAAAAAGAATGAAATAATTGTTTTCGGCACCAACGACCGGGATTTGTTTCGTTGTTGTCCCATAAGCGGTTGGTTTTGTATTGCAGTCGGTATGACAAAGAATTAGTCTTTCGAACTACTTTCAGAGAATTTCATATGGTCTCCTTCATTCTAATCGCTGCTACATCGTTTTTTATCACCTTTGTCGAGGTCAGCCGGTGATCTAACCCTATCTGGAACTTTGTCTATTTTTCATTTCATATGTCTTATCGCCGAACGATACCTTCAGCATATTTTATTAGAGGATAAGCAATCTCAAGAAATATTGTATTGAGGGATCTACAATAAAATACCATAAACAGAAGACAAAAGAAGTATTTTCTACTTTTTTATATTAATATTCCTAAAGCGCACCGAACATAATACTGCCAGATGCACGGGTTGAGAGTTTGGTGAGGAAATACTAACCTCAAATTCGGCTTTTAAACCACCGGATTTCTTTTTGCTTCGTGTGTAAGACTCCAGTTCATCTGCAGCCACGGCGGTAAGCTCAGCTTCAAAACTAACGACGTTGTAATATTCACCGTTCCCTCTCTGAGTTGAATTTCTCGAAACTGCGTCGTTTTCTTGGCGACCAGCTGTAGTCGTAAAAAAATGTAAGTTGTAAAGTATAATAGTAGCTAGAATGTACTTATATAAGTTTAAGAAATGGTAATCATAAGTTACAAATAGGATTTAAAACTGGTATTGGAAATAAGATATATATGGACACAGGTGTGTTATATGAGCTGCACAATTAATTTGATGTACACGCCAGTTTTAGTACTTGGGTTAAAATTTGAGAAATCGTTTTCCTTTTCGGCGTTCTACCCCAGGAATTTTCCCCGTATAATTTTATTCTTTCCTAAGGGAAAGTAAAGGTTCAATGAAATTTCTTGTTTCCTTCCAATAGAAGACTTGGAACAATATCTTCCAAAAAGGGAATTGATTTTCAAGGTAGAAGTTTGGTGTGAAACTTAAATCTATGGAATTCGAGTAGTAACATCTTGAAAGAAGACCCGAAAGAAAATGGCAGCCGATGGGAGCTAAACTATATGTCTACATAGTTGTAAATGCTTGCGACACACACTGTCATGACTCAGGAGAAATGAAGCCAGCTATCATGAAAAATATGCAACAGGAATTATTGGAGAAAGATAATTTATCAGCATTAGACATTGGCTGATCATTCCATCCAATGACAGTCCAGGAATTGGTACCAGGCAATTAATATGAAAAGGATTTCGCGGAATTTGGCCTTATATAAGAAAATGATAGGGCTATTTGGGGAACTATAGCGGACAAACCAAAATGGGTGCGGGCCAGCGAAGCGGGGCAGTGTCGGTTGCTGATACAGTGAGAACCCTTTTTTGAGACAAGTAATTTGGGGGTGGGGAGTGGGGGAACCGAGTACCGTACTCCCGGTGTTTCCACCAATAGTTCCCCGTTAGTTTTAGCTGATAAGATTGCTTAGTGACTCGAGTCCTCAGGTAGAGTAACATTATTGTATACTGTAAAAATATAGATTTAATTTGGTGTAAGTCAATGAAAATTATGAGAATCATATAACACGTGTTGGCTGAATTCTTTAATCCTGGCTGGAAATAGTCGGGCGCTGATTATGCGAGATAATTCGGACTGCCCCCTTGCGCAAGATCCGATACCTCTCCCACACAAAGCGTAATGCTTGCCAGGAAGCTAACTACCCGATAGACTCAGCAAAAAAAGGTGGAGCGGGCATCCTAAGCCACCAGATGTAACAAAAAGCTTATTTAGTACACCGGATTGCTTTTTGCTTCGTGTGTAGGACTCCAATTCATCTGCAGTCACGGAGGTATGCTCATGATCAAAACTAACGAAGTTGTAATATTCACCGTTCCCTCTCTGAGCTGAATTTCTCGAAACTGCGTCATTTTCTTGGCGACCAGCTGTAGACATAAGAAAATGTAAGTTGTAAAGGGTAATAGTAGCTAGAATGTGATTTTAATAGTTTAAGAAATGGTAATTATAGGTTAAAAATAGGATTTAAAACTGGTATTTCTAAATAAGATATATATGAATACAGGTGTGTAATGTGAGCTGCACAATTAATTTGATGTACAAATCAGTTTTAGTATTTAAGTTAAAATTTGAGAAACCGTTTTGGTTAGTGAAACAATTCGGTGTTCTACCCCAGAAATTTTTCCTGTACAATTTTATTGTTTTCTAAAGGAAAGTGAAGGTTCTATGAAATTTCTTTCCTTCCAATAGAAGACTTGGGACAATATCTTGTGTTTCTGCATGAGTAGAGTGTAGACGTGTTTTTCTCGGCTCCCGGGTTTCCCTGAACTTTACCTTCTTTCAACATAATTTGACAATACCTGTGGACAAGCTATGCCGCCTAAGCCAACTAGATCTGATAAAATCACGCCGAGAAGAAAAAATCGAAATACTGACTCTACAGAGGAGAAAAATGCAGATCATGAAAGTTCCGGCAGCGAAATGGACGATGACGACTCGGACGAGTCTTTCAAAAAATTTATGCGACGCTCCATAAGTGGCCTCCAACACACGCTGAATAAAGTCGTGTCACAGCAACATGACTTCCTTGAGAGGATCGTGAAATTGGAAAGAGAGCAAAATGAAATAATCAAGAGCATTGAGCACACAGATCGAGATGTGCAGGAAAATAAAAAGCTGTTGGACTACCGGAGTTGAAGGAGTTGCGCGCTATGGTTCAGGCCCTAGTGAAAGAAAACGAGGAGCTCAAAGAAAGACTAATGAACGGCGAACGCCACAGTCGAGGTTTCAACCTGCGCTTCGGAGGTATCGAAGAAACGACCACAGAAAATCCCAAAGAAATAATAGAAGAATTGATTGAGAAGAAGCTCAAATTACTGGGAATTACATTGGAAAATGTTCACCGCACAGGCGAGAAAAGACCAGGCCAAAACCGTCACATCATCGCGAAGTTCATATACCGCCCGGAGAGAAGGGAAGTACTTTTCCAGGCCAGGAAATTGCTGAAAGATTGCCCCATATTTGCCACGGAAGATCTGATCCCAGAAGACAGAAAGAGGAAGAGTTTTTTCCGTGAACATATGAACAAATGCTACAATGAAGGGAAAAAAGTACGCTTTGCAAGAGGTAAGCTGTTCGTAGATGGCAGGGAGGTGAGAGAACAGGACGTGAGATCGCCAGCTTCCTAAGGTCTGTGCTGATCCGAAAAAAAACTGTATTAATGTCGTGATTATTTCACCCTTTTCATTTGTAAAGAAAGCTCTATAAACTATACCGATATTGCACTAATATGGAGTTGGATTTTCTCGGTTCCACTGTATATTTGGACATATTTATAGCGGCGTAATATATGGTACAAATAACTTGCCGCCACACTCGTGGGGATAACCAACATGACAAATGTACATACTGTATCATCTCCCAAAATCATTTGCTCCACCTGTCACGTATAGTTCGTTCACCATATCCCCTATTCATAATATTTCAGTTAATTAGCCCTTATTTTTTTTTTTTTGCCGTTTTCCACTCAAACCCCAACTATTTATTCGACATCACGTTACACCGGTATATATTTTAGATCTTAGTTATATTTCATCGTTGTTTTATACTATGATCGTTCACAGGCTTTTATAGCCTACTATCCGTATAGTTAACCTCTTCATGTGTATGTTCACGATTTCGCTTAATTTCTGCACGTAACTCTAAATCTCCCATTGTAAGAATTGGTTTTGCAGTACCCGTGTGCTCAACAGTCACAGTATAAGCATTTAGACATATACTTACTTATTCTCTCTCTTAAAGAATAGTTCATTGTAAACTTTTCTATACTCTTTTCTTTAATCTGATGGAACCACTATTATTAGGGTCCAAGCCCATAGGGCTGGTTACCTATTGTTGTTATTGGTAATTTGTTTCAGGTGTTTTTCTTTTATTGTGTTTCTTTGTTAGGTCGAATAGGCCACTGACCGCTCGATTTCCAATTTTGACAAATAGTTGCTGTGGGATCTAGGCGTTCCACTTTTCTTACCTTTCACTTCCCAAATTACAGTCCCGGGTAGCTCGGGAATTCAACAAATGAGTTGAATGCACCTCACAAACACTCCTGTGCCCAGATCGTATTTTACTATTGTTTCCTATCTGTATATATCTTGTACATTGTATTTGACTTTTGTCTGTTATTTGCATACATTCTCCACTTTGTATTTTACTTTTGTCTTTTACTTGCATACATTTTTCAAACCAATCCCCGAACATGGCAATGACATAGATTTACTACCACATAAGACATCACTCTTTGTGACTAGTTCAAATTGTTCTCATAGTACAATAATATACCTTGTATTCTTCATTCACGTCCGCTCACGTATACCTAATACTGTCGATTTCTTTTACGAAGTCTTTTTACGAACATTCGTGTCATACGCTATTACCCGGAAATTGTATGACTCTCTGGAATGAACTGCCTTTCTCAACTGAACCGACAACTGATACCGGAGCAGACTTCAGAGTGGTAGATGACTCCTATCTGGCTGGATTCGAGACCATGTGTTTTAATCCACTACAGCTGAACCGTCCTGCTGAAAATTCTAACTATATTACTGATGATACGGAGGGTGAAAATATACACTTCGAACAAATCAGTACCCATACCTCAAACTATTACACTGAAGACCAAGCCCGATCAACCTTATTATCACTATCCTCCCAAGAACAACATTCGCTCTCAGTTATCCATATCAATGCAAGAAGTCTGAAAAAACATTTCACGGAGATAATTAGTTTATTACATGATCTCGAATTCAAATTCTCTGTTATTGGAATATCAGAAAGTTGGCTCGATCCAGCCACAGAGGAGTTGTATACCATTCCTGGGTATAAACCCTTCCCTATATCAAGGAATAATAAGAGAGGAGGTGGTGTCATTTTATATGTTAGCAACGATATAACAAAATGCACCATACGTGACGACCTCTCGCATACCCACTGTAACAGTGAATATGAATCACTCTTTGTGGAACTAACTGTGAATGACAGCTCGTTTGTAATAGGATTAATGTACCGTCCCCCGGGTAAAAGTGTAGATTATTTCAATTCTAGTCTTCTGGATATATTAAACATTTTGAAACCTGAAAAGAAAAATTGCATTCTAATGGGCGACTTTAATATTGACTTATTCAAAACTCAATGCCATGGCCCATCAAAACAATTTTATGAAACCATGAAATCTTTTTATTTTTTTCCTAAAATCAACAAACCTACGCGTGTAAAATCACATTCCGCAACCTTAATCGACAATGTATTCACAAATTTCCACGATGACGATCTCTGCTCCGGTATCATATTCTCGGATCTATCTGATCATTTCCCTGTCTTCCATATTAGTAAGTGCTCACAATCAACAATCACTAACACTCCAGATATCCAGTATGGTCTGATAAACTCGACTCAAAACGCCCTATTTGAAGAAAAATTAAAACATACCGACTGGAATCTAGACTCAGAACATAATGATATGAATATCGCCATGCAATCATTCCTAGATACATTCAACCCCATCTACAATGACTGTTTCCCTGTGGTTACCAGACGCCATACCCAATTAAAAATTATCAAACCATGGATTACACCTAGTCTCCTAAAATCAATACGTGAAAAAAATAGACTCTATAGGTTGCACCTATCCGAAAAGAACGCTGAAAACTCAAGACAATACAGGCTCTATAGAAATAAATTAAAGCATGCAAAGAAGAAATATTACGATGATAAATTCAATGAATATAATAACAATATAAAAAATACATGGAAAACTATTAACGAGTTGATGCATAAAAGAAAATCTTCTACACTTCCCCAAACCATTAACATACATGGCCAAGAGACCTCCGATCCTTCAGATATAGCAAATCACATGAATGGATATTTCTGCACCATTGCCTCTGACCTAGCAGAACAAATTCCATATACCTCCGCAAATTTCGAACAATACCTTGATGGTGAGTTTCATAATCAATTATCGTTAACTCCAAGCACTCCACAAGAGATTGTTGAAGTTATTGCTCAACTAAAAAATGGTTCACCGGGAACAGATGGTATCAGAATGTCATTACTGAGACCCATTTCTAGTCATATTGCCGACCCAGTATCTTCACTCATCAATTTATCTTTTCAATCAGGAATAGTCCCCAATTGTCTAAAAATTGCCAAAGTCACACCTGTGTTTAAAGCTGGCGACACCAACTCCATCGCGAATTACAGGCCTATTTCTGTATTACCGTGTTTCAGTAAAATCTTAGAAAAAATCGTCGCGAACAGAACGACTGCATTCTTGGATGAAAATAACATTATCTGTCCAAATCAATATGGATTCCGGGCGAATCACTCAACTTGTCTAGCAGTACTTTCCTTATATGACCAGCTAATTACTGCCAAAGAAGCTAAAAAATTTAGTATCACAACGTTTCTTGACCTGTCACAGTGAACCATGAAATACTTCTTCACAAACTCGAGTACTATGGTTTCCGCGGAAGAGAACACGATTGGTTCCGCAGCTACTTATCGTCCAGGTGACAGTGCGTTTCTCTCAATAATACGTTATCTTCTCCCCAAACAATCTCATGCGGAGTGCCCCAGGGTTCGATACTTGGTCCTATACTCTTCTTAATTTATATCAATGACATACTCAAAGCTTCCAACATTCTAAAAATTACTCTCTTTGCTGATGACACAAGTGTCTTTTATTCGCAAGCAGACCCTTCCCTCATGATGAAAATAATGTCCGAAGAGCTCGCTAACCTGAAAGATTGGTTCTCTTGCAATAAACTCTCCCTAAATATCCAGAAAACTAAATACATGATTATAAAACCGAATCGAACTACTGCTCTACATCTACCTAAACTCTTGCTCTCTGACCAAGAAATTGAACAGGTAACTACTTTTAAATTCCTAGGAATATACTTCAATGATCGGCTAAACTGGCTTACACATATAGATTACTTAAGGTCGAAATTGTCTCGAAATATTGGAGTTATAAATAATATCAAACACTGCCTTAACAGAAAGACACTTATCGTATTATACTACTCCCTTTTTTACTCTTATATCACCTACTGTAATTTGGTCTGGGCCAACACCTATCCATCACACGTCCGGCCGCTGGCCTTACTACAAAAACGACTCATTCGTATTGTCACTCTGAGTGAGAAATATGCGCATTCTGCACCTCTCTTTAAACAAATGAATATCCTACCAGTGTACAAAATTGACATCTATTGTACCTTGATTTTCTGTCATCAATTTATTTACCATGGTGTATTTCTTCCATCACTTTACAGAAGCTACTTCACGAAACAATCAACAACACATCAATACCCAACAAGACATTCCAAACTAAATCTTACTCGTAATCCTTGCCGTTCTCAACTTTCATTTCATAGTGTGAAACTCAAAGGTCCACGTATCTGGAACACTCTGTCTTCGAAATTAAAATCCATTACTTCTAAATCCTTATTTAAGAATGAATTGTCGAGATATCTTATCAATCAGACTAATATGTGATGTTCGTACCAAAATCAGTATTACCCATCAATCTCGATTGCTGTTTTACTTGATTGGGATACTTCTCTTGGAAATATTGTATAGAAATATTCCACCTATTGTGTATTTTGAACGGACCCATCGTGACGTCCTCGAGGGTACCAATAATATATGTCACTGCCATCATTGTTTCAGTATCTTTATTCGCCATTCAGCTAAGAAACGAATGATAATATTCTACTCTTGTTAATATGATTTCAATATTATTGTTTTATGGGATACAACAAACCCGCTAGGGTTTTATTCCCGCCAGTCTAGCTATCTACTGTCACTTATTTGTATATATTATTAAATCTGGTGAATAAAGTTTCAATTCAATTCAATAACTGATGGCTCCTTTCTCTAAGAATTTGGTCTCAGGACGTCTTTCCACACCCCGTCGGGCCACTCACCGTCATCGTATAGAGATGCTCTAATCCTCTTGCTGGTCCAGAGGGGTGTACTCGGCTGTCTATATGCTTTGCATCAGACGAATATGTCTGAATATATTATCCCATGTCATCTGACATAACGTATCCGCTCAGAGGATGGATACAGACTGAGTGCCATGTGCGCTCGGGCGGGAATCCTGTCCGAAAATCTGACTGGTGGCTGGGGTATTGCCCCAGTGAGGTAGTTGTAACCTGGCAACATAATATTAAAGAGATTTACACTGAAAAATACAGCTAATGAAATCATTCCACAGACCAAATAAATGCAACCCATCAGTGAGGGACTAGTTAGAAGAAACAAACCTTGATGAGCAACGACCAGGCCCAGTTATAGGAACAACAGCGAAGGGTGGGATAAAAGAAAAACATGAGCTCGGAGTGTGGATAAAGACCAGAAATATGACGAGAATGACCACTGGTGTTATCCGACCACCAGTGCAATCCAGTGGTGATGTTGACAGAAAGTCGAGGTGGTGCAAAACGGATGATGGGAGTGTATAACCCCAAACAGAGTGAGAATGGTCTACCTGGACTGCGGTGAGAGACCAGACAACCACCTCTGATTATAGATACTACACGACATCAACCGGGCAGTTCATCAGCTCGTGCTTCAACGGATATTCCCCAAACAGTGAGAGAAAACACTAAAATCGTACGAGGACCTTTTGCAGGGCCAACCATTATTCCCGAAAGAGAACTCGCTAAGCACAATATTCTCTTTTTGTCGCCTGCCGCAACGCGGCCGGGGACTTTAAAATGGTTCTTGCTTCTTTGTGTTCGTGGATGTGACATGTCCGTGTTCATGTTTGTCCGTGGATGTCCGTTTGAATTTTCCGCAAGCGATAACTTCCAAACGCTTTGTTCCGAAATTCGGCATATGCATTCCTTGCGACAAGACGCCAGTTGATATTGCATTTCAGCAACATCTGCCTGAAGGTGGCGCCACTGGGCCAAACTGGGTGTTGCTTCTTTGTGTCCGTGAATGTCCGTGGACGTCGGTTTAAATTTTTCGCAAGCGATAGCGTCCAAACGCTTTGTCCGATTCTCCCGAAGTTCGACATACGCCTTCCTTGCGACAAGATACCGGCTGCTATTGCATTTCAGCAACATCTGCCTGAAGGTGTCGCCACTGGGTCTCGCTTCTTCATGTCCGTTCCTGTCCGTGGATGTCGGTTCAGATTCTTTGCAAGCGATAACTTCCAAACGCTTTGTTGGATTCTCCTGAAATTCGGCATACGCATTCCTTGCGACAAGACGCCAGTTGTTACTGCATTTTAGCAACATCTGCCTGATGTGGCGCCACTGAGTTTCACTTCTTTGTGTCCGTTCCAGTTCATGGATTTCAGGATTATTTCCAAATGCTTTGCCGAATTATTTGGCATACATTCCTTGTGACCAGATTTGGTTTGGTATTGTGTTTCAGCAAGATCCACCTGAAGGTGGCGCCACTGGGTCTTGTTCCAATCTTCTGTGTATGTCCGTGGATGTCCATTCAATTTTTTTACAAGCGATAACTTTCAAATGCTTTGTCGAATTGCTTCGATATTTGGCATATACATTCCCTGTGACAAGATGTTGATTGACATTGCGTTTCAGAAATATCTGCCTGTAGGTGGTGCCACTAGGGTTCTTTCCGTTCTTTTGTGCTGCAAGCGATAACTTTGAAACGCTTTGAAATGTCGCTTGGAATTGAGTTTCGCCCACTTGCGCATACAGGTGGCGCCATCTGGTGGCAACATCTAAATTTGGTTTCCGGGCAATAACTTGTGAACTGTTCATCGAATTATTTCCAGATTAGGCATGCATACATTGTACCTTGCCATGAGATGTTGCTTGGGATTGCGTTTCATCACACTTCTGCTTACAGGTGACACCACCTGGTGACAAAATCTGAAATTTGTTTTCGACCAATAACTTGAGAACTGCATGCTCATCGGATTCTTCTCAAATTTAGCATACATGTACCATGCCAGGAGATGCTGCATGGAATTGTCTTTCACTCACTTGCATTTACAGGTGGTGCTACCTGGTGGCAAAATCCCAAATTTGTTTCCGGGTAATACCATGACATATGATGTCGCTTGCGATTGCGTTTCGCCCACTTTCGCCTACGCCTATAACTTGAGAACTGCTCATCGAATTATTTCCAGATTAGGCATGTATACATTGTACCTTGCCATGGGATATTGCTTGGGATTGCGTTTCATCACACTTCTGCTTACAGGTGACACCACCTGGTGACAAAATCTGAAATTTGTTTTCGGCCAATAACTTGAGAGCTGCATGCTCATCGAAATCACCTGAAATTTAGCATGCATGTACCATGCCAGGAGACGTTGCATTTGATTGCCTTTCGCTCACTTGTACTTACAGTTGGCGCCTCCTGATGGTAAAATACCAAATTTGTTTCCGGGTAATAACTTGACAACTGCTCATCGGATTCTTTTCAAATTTGGTATTCAAATGCCATAAAATGTCGCTTGGGATTCTGTTTCGCACACTTGTGCCTACAGGTGGCGACACCTAGTGGCAAAACCTAAATTTGGTTTCCGGGCAATATGTTGAAGGCCCCTCTTCAGATTCTTCCCAAAGTTCGTATGCTGATACCATGCCGTGAGATGGTGCTTGGGATTGCGTTTTGCCCACTTGCACCTACAGGTGGCGACACCTTGTGGCAAATTTGAAATTTGGTTTCCGGGCAATAGGTTGAGGACGCCTTCAGATTCTCGTCGAATTTGGTTTGCAGATAATAAGCCTTGAGATGTCGCTTGGGGTTGCACCTCGGTTACATAATTCCCATGTTTCTCTGCATGGAAACTATATTACAGAAGCAATCAAATTCAGTCGGCCGTTCTGAGTTGATCTTAAAACTTGGCGAGGCAGAAAGACCCTTCCGCATCCAACGCCTGGGAAGTAGCAGTTGCCTTCTTCATGTATATTATATCCCCTGAGACCAACAATGCTAAAAACTATTGCTGCCATTTCGGTGGGGGACCTAGTATCCTCTGGCTGCTTGTTGTGGTACGTGTTGTCGTTTAAAAACGATATCAAGACTCTATTTTACACGAAACATTGGTACCCAGTATGGCTTATCTCTCTCTAAACACTCCCTGTGGGTGCGAACATGCCCTCCAGATTGGGTATGATGTAACATTGGGGGGATTAAACTATATGAACATTGGTGAAGGTGTTGCTATTGATTCGATACGACACTCTGCGCACTATAGTTAGATGCAGAATGACGTATTCGAACAACCACCACCCCAGTCGGATTTTACCCGATAGGAGCGTCAAGCCGACACACCATGCGCCATGGACCACAAATTGTCACCTCTATCCCACACGCGCCATTGCGCATCCATAAATGGCCTTGCTCTGACACAAAATACCATCTTTCTCTACTACTCCACGACTCCACACAGATTTACAGCACACAGCTCATTTGAACCAGGGATGGTTCACCTGGACGTCCGCACCAGGCCTTCCTGCCGAGTGCGCATGAGTACGATACCCTTCCGGCGAAATGAACCCACGGTCCGTACTCTAAAGCTTGAGACAGAAGGAACAGATGATCACACTCTACTTTTACTTCAAAAAACGAATTCCATGGGTTCAGTCCTTTTCAGATTTTATTTTTTTTGCGTTCAAGTCCAAGTTTTTTTTCATGCATCAGCTCATGTGTACTTGGCGCCACGATCACCATCATCTGGGTAATTAGCGTATTTTGTTTTTCCGTTATGAAATTGTGGACCTCCATTGATACCGCCGGGCAAGAAAAAACTGGATACCGGTACAAGAATCGCACTAATCATAGACCCATACTAATAACCGATATATCGTCATTCCGGATGTAGGATAGCGGACGAATCTGGACCTGCCTGGGGAAATTCCGTGGGAAAGCCTCGTACCTTAGCAAGACGTCGGTGTCTCGGTATGGAATTCCCCTTGACCAGGTTCGGCGGACGCGTGACGACCACATTCGCCGAGAGGCATTATACCATGATAAATCCTAAACCATATTATAATACAACCGGGTTTAGACAGCATGGCCATGTAATGACCAAAACTGTTGAGACTACTTTCGGAGTTATGCCAACTGGCCTATGTCTTTGTGACTGTTGAAATAAAAATTTAAAAGTGGTCCTATTTATGCGGGCCAGGTCACGATCTCCGGGATTTACCGGAAATTAATTATATGTACGTCACGGCAATGTCCAGCAAGCGTTGGTGAGACCTGATATCCGCGTGAATCGGGCGTGACCTGGGTATGGGATGCATGTACTCACTTGCTTCTGGATTTTTTCCATCACGGAGAGGTCACGTGATAGTTCAAGGTCATTTGAATCATAGGAATGCATGTACTGACCTGTTCATTCATCCGGGGACTTGTTTACATCCGGGGCATTCATTGTGGTGGGTTCTGCGCAAGTGTGTGACGTCACTTCCGGTTTCACTAAAACTACCTCCGAACACAGAAGAGCTCCAATTTTCCCTTAGACGTAGGGTTCGGATTTTCAACATCCGGGTTTTCCCCGGCCCGGCCCAAAGACCAAAACATGTACTTGGTCTGATTTCATTGGCTCTCTATTTTACTGCAGTGCTCTTGCATTGTTTTCTGGATATTGATGGGTTACATTTGGCCCATCCTAGGCCACTGATTGGCTACTTTTCTCAGTCCATTCATTGACCGAATCCCCACATGTCTGTTATAGCCTTCATGCACTATGCTCATATAGAAAACACACAAGACAGGGGTTTTTGGTGAGATCTCTTTTTTTTTTATTCAGTGAACAACAACAACGTGAGAACAGCCACGTGAAAACTGAAGCCCAGAACAGGGGGCTTGTACATTGAAAGAACTGAAGCCCAGAACAGGGGGTTTGTACATGGAAAGAACTTAAGCCCAGAACGGGGCTTGTACATTGAAATGATCGGCGGCCCAGTCATATACGAGTACATCGCGGTCCTCGGCCTTGGGGTATTCGTCAAACATCTGTACGATGGTAGATGGTAAAGGTAAAACAAGCAATATTGTCCGCACACGCTACTGGTCAGGCTTTGCAACGTTTGACTGTTCCAACACCACGTCTCTGTGCCTTGATCCATGAAGTCTGTTAAATCGGGATGGAGGGGTGGCAGGCCGTACGGATCAAAGTATTCGCCCTGCTGTTCTGTCAAGTACACAGCCACCCAATGTTCACCGGGCCGATCCATCGGGTCCGTGTTGAGAACGTATGCAGCAGGATACATACGGTCTAATGGGAACACATCTCTGGCGAACACCCCTTGAAAGACCATACGTGTCCCTGGGTCATTCTCCAGCACGATGGTTATCTGGTCTGTATCCATGTTAGGTGGAAAAGTTACACAGGACGTTGCGCGCCTTGTCCACTTGAATGATGTTGTCAAACTCGGCGTAGCAGATCACATTGACGGTGGTCCCGAGGGCTCGTGCAAAGTGGATTTCCAACCGTAAATTGCCTTGCTTGGCCAGGGCCAGCTGATGGTCGTTCTCTAAGGTGGGGGTCAGATCGAAACAGAACAACGTGTATCCGTTCGCGTAGTCTTCCCGACTGATCATATTCCCTTCGTCCTGGTCGATTTGACCGGTGGCTGTAAACAGGCTCTGATAGGCTCGAATGAAATTCCTGCGGCCAAAGTTCGGTGTTAAGGCCGTGGCTGTGACCTGTTGTCCATCCACATGCAGGGCCACAAAATTGATGCCGAAATGTTTAAAGTCAAACGGATTCTCTGGGTAGGCTCCGCTGAAACTGGTATTTTCCACACAGGCCAGGATCAATCGCTTGTGTAGTTCCCCCAGGAACAGGTTTTCTTTGTTGGTGCTCATATTTCCAGCAGGCTCAGAGAACACTTTGGTTTGTACACGTCGGATAGGGTACTGGGCTGGTTTTGTTTCCAAGGCTTTGAGGTTACAAGCGTCTAGTCCGTCATTCATAATCCAGCCGTCGTCCATTAGAGAATATCCGCGTCCATAATCCAAGTCCCAGTTGAACGGCTGGATTCGGTTTCACTTTTCGGACATACAGGACTCCGTCTTGGATGACAATCTTATAGTCGGCTGCATGTCCGTCTACGTCAGTGGCCATCAAGGCGAAGGTCGGAGGCGCCCGTATCAGTCGGATTTTTATGGGGATCTTGTTCAAGAGGTACCGGTCTTGCATGAAAATGTCTGCGTGCAGTCGACCCATGAGATCCACCGAGGCGCCGTTGGCGGTGAAAGCCTTCCGTTTGTTATATCCTTCATTGTCCACCGTGCTCATGTGCTCGGCTGTGTCCTGGTAGAATAAAGCGGCTGTCAGCTGAGATTTTTTAGCCTCTCGGCCATACGACAACAGCGTCTCGATGTAGGTTCGATAGGGGTGCGTGTTGGTCAAGTCACTGATGAGTTTGTCGCTGAGAAAAATATCCACCTGTTGAAACATCGAGTGCAGCCAGAGATTCGTCGGGCCAACCGTTGCAGCTTGGATGATTCTGGAGCCATCCCCATTGACGCCCTTGGCTTTCACATACAAGTATGTATGGGCTAAATCCACATAGGCCGTATCCGCATTACTGATGTTGAACTCGATGGGCCCTGTTTCGTTGATGCTGGAGAGCGGGAGATGCTCCACCCATAATCCTTGTTCGGCACTGGTCTATGTAGGTGGGACGGTCCACAAATCAAATTCACTGTTCGTGGAGGGGCAGGACTCTGCGTGGATCAAGGACATGTTTAAGAAAAGATATCCTGGGTCTTCGATGTGCGTCGTCGCTGGGTCGGTCGTCGACTGGCGCGTGGTCTCGGTGGGGCAGCTCTTTTATTCCCTACGGTGCGTTGTGCTTTGGCCACCAAGACGCCTCCCGCTTCTTTGGCCCGCCGTTTCAAGGCTTCTTTGGGTGCCGTGCCACCCAAGACATCACCGGCCACTTGCAGTCCACTGCGTACCGCTTGTTTGCCGATTGCTTTCACCCCACGCGTCACCAAGGGCAGGAACGTTTTGACGATGCTGCCGAGTATGTTCCCCAGCCCATGTCCTCGTTGCATGCGTGCACCGCTAAAGACCGGAAAGCCACCCCCGGCCTGTTGGGCATAATAGTCCATATAGCTGCGTGCATCGCACTCGTAAGGTACTTTCATTATGCAAAGTGGGGAGCACGTGCTTGTCGAAAATGAAGTGTCAGCACCACTTTTCCTCGTTCGAATGGCACCGGTCGTCCCGTGTCATCTCTTAAATCCACCGTGATAGGGTTGATGTCGGTTTGTCGTACGGGCAGGCAGAGCATGTGGGTGCAACTGTGGGTGATTTGATCTCCATACGTCTTTTTAATGGGGACCACCCGTAACAGAGGTGTGTTGAAATCGCCCACGATGTGGCTGTCGACTACGTCCGAATAGACGTAGAGTCCGTACATGCCCGACTTCATATCCATCGGGATGTGGCCATGGTCCTCAGATGGACCCAAGTAGGTCGGGTGAGCGAGGCCCAGCATTTGCTGAAGGATAGGACTCAGTACGACACTCACGTTGGCGGTGAGAAGGATCTGTGCCTTGTCGTTGTGTATGTTGTAATCGAAGTCCACGTGATTCTTGAAGGGAAAGGATTTGATGGGTTTTGAAACATTCGTGACCTCCCGTAGAGCCGTATAATGCAACAGTCTTGTCAGCCCCTGTATGAACTCCTTGGGGGTATCGTATTGGCCTTCGGGGAGGGTGAGTCGGGTGTTTTTGCCTTCGTAGGTCGCCTCGTACCACACTTCATTGGCTCGCACGTTGTACCACGAATAAGGGTATTGGATATCCACGAGGCCACATTCCCATCGTCCAGGTAAATGCAACGGT
Source organism: Hanleya hanleyi (assembly GCA_036873755.1). Taxonomy (NCBI): domain Eukaryota; kingdom Metazoa; phylum Mollusca; class Polyplacophora; order Lepidopleurida; family Hanleyidae; genus Hanleya; species Hanleya hanleyi. The sequence continues at coordinate 20,031 of JAVTVY010003132.1, read as the reverse complement.
TGCGGTAACTGGGTGACGTACTTGGCCAAGGTGTTGTCAGGAAACACATCCAGCGAACTGTTACTGGGTAGGGTGAGGTAAAACATGGTGACTGAGCTGTCCTGCTGCTGCTGTTGGTTTTAATACGTGTTCCAGGCCTTGGGCGGTTGTGTTCGGCGTCGTGTTCGTCGCGGTGACTTGCTACGTGTCACGGCTCTGGAGATGTGGGGTGTCCTGATCAAGGATGGTTTTTTAAAGGCCTGAAAAGAAGGTGCCCGTTGTGGTGGTGTTTTGGGGGGTGACTCCGGTTCCCATTCGGCTTCCCAAGAAGGTAGTGGGCCACTCGGCGATTGCTGGGTCCGCTGCATAAAGGCCCAGCGGTGGGGGTTCCCCACCAATTCCTGTGGTACATGCATGTCTTTCAAGCCTTGAGCGAAGACCTCTCCCATCCTCGAGGATCCGTGTGGGACCTGCGTTGACGCATCAGGTGATTCACTAAATCCGTCATGTGGGTACCGGGCACCACCTGATTCTGTACCAGTAGTTCGCCTTTATCATTCCAAGTCATGTTAGGATTCTGTTTCATCCGTTGTAATACCAGGCCAGCTTGTTTCTTGAACGATGCAGGTACACTCTTCAGGACTTCGTCTTCCACCCAGTGTGGGGCTGTGGGTGGTACCCCTGGTAATGGCGGCTGTTGGAGCTGTACTGAGGTCGGCGGTGTGTCGCGTGGTGGTGGTGGCGGTGGTGGGGTAGAGAGGGTTTTGTATTGGTCCATGAACGTCATGTACCGTTGAAGCGTCTCATTGTACCGTTGTACCTTCTCACTGTCGCTTAACCCCGGTCTTTGTAAGATCTGTTGCATCTCTTCATCGAGGGTGTTTATGGTCTTCACCGTAGGTGGAACAGGGTATGGCGATTGGAGGTTTTGAAGGAGCCGTGGTTCGACGAGGACCATTTTTTTCGTGTCGGCCGAAGAGTCCACCCAATACTGGACCCAACACGGAAGCGGCCAACGGTGCTAAGATGGCCCCGAGAAAGCCACCTTTCTGTAACACCTTTTTCTTTTGTGTTTGAGAGACTCGCTTCTGGACTAGGGTTCGGAGACCTATCTTATGCTTGGTCAACTTGGTCTTCTGAGCCGGAGTCAGTGGTACGTTGCCTTTTAACAGGTTGTACCCAATCTCGCACAGACAGCGTACAAGGTCAGGGTCCGCACCGCGTACAATGGTTCGGACCAACTCGGGTGGGGCCGTCTTCAATACACGGAGCGATGGGGCGTGCTTCCGTACTCGCGCAGACATCATGTACAACTAATGGTAGAATCCACAACTCTCCTCTTTTTATCCTTTTGCGGGCTACCTCCTGAATATCGAACAAAGACGAAGTCAGCCATGATGTGGTATTAATTCTTTTTATTATCCCCATCATCAAACACACACACACCCCACCTGAGGGAGCCACTGTGGGTGTGTTTACATTATTTTTGCATGTAAACGTGGTGGGTCTCTCCGGGAAAGATTCCGGTCCGTAGTCGAAGGTGATCGGGGGTGGCTTGCTTGAGGTCGAAGAGCATATACCCGTGCTGAGCGGTTGTCGCATCTTTAAAGGCTTCCAACGCAAACGGTGTGCGGCCGGGATTCATCTGTCTCGCCAGGTGCAGCAGTTGAGTGGTGTCTCTCGGGTTTTTGAAGACCACCAGGTAGTGGGCATTTAAGCTGATGTTCCGATGTTCTTTGTTTTTACTGAACAGATTCTGCACAATGCAGATGATGCTGAGCCGTCGATGATGGCTGCCTTTGGTAAAGAGCTGGGTGACGCGCACATCCGTCTCCGCCATGAGATCATCCAGAACCATCAAGGTGTCGGGTTGGAAATCGGCCAGGTTAGGTAGGCCTTCCACGAACGTGATATGGGGCATTGCTGCATACGCTGCCTGCCATTCTCCATAACACCACACGACTCGGGCAATGGGTGGGGTGATCATGCTGTCGGCGTGTTGAAGGAGCTTCCTGACGAAGTGCGTTTTGGCGGAGCCCGTCGGTCATGCGATGACGCAAGTGAAGGAAGGCTGCCACCGAGGGTCCATGGTTTGAGCTGTATGCGCTGTCGTGGTAACCCGCTCTTGTAAATTTGGTACGACTGAACTGGAGTGGTGGTGGTGGGTACAAGGTCGGTCGTCGTTGTCTGTTTTGAAATCCGGTGGGTTTTGAGACGTAGTGGGTGTACTTGGTGTAGATGTTGACTGTATACTCGGTGTGGAGCTCGATGTGGCTTGTACACGTGGTGTGGTGGTGATGACTGGGCTCGTTTCGATCACGGGGTTGACTGGTATAGAGAAGGTCTGTAGACTGGTTTGACTGGTGGCTGGAGTTCTAAGTTGGTTAAGTAGAGTGCTGAGATAGGCTACGTCGTAAAACACTCCTCCGTACAACACACTCAGCAGGATTAGCACTATGGCCACAAAGCCCACTTGCGCTTTGCGCGTGTTGGGAGACGCTGTGTTCAGAGGCAGCTGCTGTTGGTCCATAGCGCCGTGTTCATGGTCGAACGTGGAATGAAGGATGATGGTAGTGGTGTCTGGCTTTATAGTCGTTTCACCTGGTTGGCCACGACCCAGGAATTGAAGGAACTGATGGGCCAGCCTTGCCATTTGACGAAATGAAACAGTTTGCCACGTCGACGTTGCGTTTTCAAAATCTGCTCCACTGTGTAGTAGTCTTGCTTTGTTTTTACGACAGGCTGTAATTCCGTGTCGTAAAACGTCCCTAGCAACGGTTCCCCTTGAAGATCTTCCAGTTCATAGACTCGCTGCTGTCGGGGTAGGCGCCGTTTACTCAGGTCCAGTTGGGCAAGTAACTTTTCTCAAATTGACCTTTGACTTTACTGATCCGTACAGGGTCCCCGACCTTGAACACCTCCTTCGGCGTTCGCTGCGATTTCCTGGGGTACAAGACACGCCGGATTTGGGCTTCATTGCGTTGGGTGACGGTAATGGGGGCTCTCTCTATACTCCGGTGATAGGCTCGATTGTATCCACTCACAAGTTTCGGGAGAACATCGATGTACCGCCTTGTATTCTTATAGGTGAAATATTTATACATGCGGCCTTTGAATGTCCTGTTGACCCTTTCCACAACGGAAGCTTTGGTCTCGTTCTACGTATGGAAGAAAAACACCTTATGGGCTTTCAGAAACTGTTGGAACGATCTGTTGAGGAATTCCGTGCCGTCGTCGGTTTGCAAATACAAGGGTTTGCGCTTGGTCTTGAAGATGTCCTTGAACGCCGCCATGAGATTCGCACCCGTTTTCGTCCGGATGGGTACCACCCACGCATACTTCGACAGGATATCGATGCACGTCAAGATATACCGATTCCCATCGTTGTGTTTGGCAAAGGCGCTCATATTGACCAAATTCGCTTGCCACTGGGCATCTATACCACCCACGATGACCCGGTTTCGTAGAAAATGGCGACGGACAGATCGATGTAAGGTATAGGTGTCTTGCTTTTTTAACCAATCTCGGACTTGGGCACGTTGTATCCCCTGGGGTTTGGCCGCTCGATAGAGAGCCGACAATGCACTATAGGCCGCCGGACTGTCGGAACTGTAGTTATCCAACACCTTCCCCCAGCTCTTCATGGTGACAAATGATGATGGACCCTGGCTCTATCGTTTATTTATAACAGGCATATCTTGGGCCGGAGTTTCTTTCTGATTTTCTTCGTTGGCTTCTGCCAGCACATTGTCCATGGCAAATAACCAGTCCAACTCGTCTGATGACCGCTCTTCCTCCGTAAGCACTTGATCCACATCTGCCGCGGCATCTTCCAATGCAGACCATAGAACAGGGTGAAGGGTAAAATGCACTATACCCCCATCTAGCCATGCCAATTGAGCAAAGAAGGGGCCGCGTCGGATGTACACATCGTTACACAAGTGGATGAGATCGCCGTCCAGTTCACCAGACAACACCCGTTTGAATTTGGTCCAGCCCTCCCGGGACAGACGAATATGAGCCGGGCACGGTTGTGTAAGGTCTGCATCACAGATGTCTCCTATCTCCTCCATGATATCGACCTTATCCGCATAGACGTGCAGGAAGACCTCGGGGGTCAAGCTGAGATACGCCCGTACTGCCTCCGTTATGATCAGTACGTGAATGGTACAAGATTTGTACTGTCTCGCGTATTTATAGGAAGAACCCCGTGAGATCAAAGGATCGGGTGGTCATGTCACTGGGCTGACAGTTTAGGCGGATAATCAATGGCATCATCATCTGCCTCCGCTTCATTGCTAGGTTTGGTAATTTGTTCGTTGGGTTCTGCCGCCGCTTCACTCAGGGCACGAGCCCAGCCTAACTGAACAGCTGATCGCTCGTCCGGTGTAAACAGCTGGTCCACGATAGGCACCACTTTCTCGAAGGCTGTCCACATATCGGAGTCTAGGGTGAAGCCTCGCGTAGGGTCTTGGTAACTGCCCAGGCGTGGGAAGAAGGGTCCACGGTGTACGTAGATGGCATTGTCTATGTGGATGAGGTTTCCGTCGAGCTCACCGCTCAACACGCGTTTAAATTTGGTCCAGCCGTCACGGTGTAGCGTAACCGTATTCGATACGGCCTCAGCGCGCGACCAGCAAACATCTCCACGGTCTTCAACGATGGTGACTTTATCTTCATAGACGTGTAACCCCACCAGGGGTGTAAGGGGAAGGATTGCTCGTAGGACTGGTGACATGGTTGACCCAACGACGAACGTTGAATGACACACACTCTGACTGTCTCTCGTATTTATGGTCAGGTCCATCGGTGACATGGTTGACCCAATGGCGATCGGTGAATGACGCACACTATGACTGACCCTCGTATATATCGGCTGCACATAAGCGCATCCGTGGAGGCTCTGAAAAGCCGTTCTTTTTCTGTCGCTGTCATTGCCACAGCGTCAGGGTCAATAGGGCAAAGACCATTACTAGGCCAACGAGCCGTAGCTGGTTCCGGCGTGAGCGTTCGTGGTCCATAGTCCGGGCATCAAGGATGGCTGTCATAGTCCAGTAGTGGTGGGTGATAGCACGCCTCTCCATCGAGTGCACTCTGTCGAGGACCGCTTCTATGAACTCTTTCAGGATCTGGCGTCGCCCCTCGTCTCCAAATATGGACCGAACGACTGCTCGGTAATCCGTGAGTGAATTAACCACGGTCGCATGCTGTAAAATGCGAGTCGCATAGGGATGGGTCTCCATCATAGCTCTGTAACCATAGGAAAGTGGTGTGGGATGCAGAGGGGCGTGTTTTATAGACCATATCACACATGCGCGCCTATACGTAGCTCTACGGATGTAGTCCGTGATACGTACTATTCTGATTGGTTAGTTCAAAAAGAGAGCAACAATCAAAGATTACAGGTCAATCCTTTTATTAGCCCCTCCATTACAGCACATCCACGCTGGAGGAACCACTATGGGTGTGTTTACATGCGGATTTTTAAGATTAAAAGTTTAAGCTCATGTCAGCGGTTAAGGGTAAAGACCAGGAAGACGGCGATTGGAGACGCGTCCAACACCTATAGATTAAGTTTATTACTATAAGTTCCATGGTTTCATGTAGTTTTTCGTGCCAATACGGTTCTGGGCAAAACTGGGGGTTCCCCACTGGTCATTTAACATGGATAAATAGATGGTAATATTGTCGGAGACCCTCCTCTATACATGGATGCTTCGGAAGGGCGGATAAAGGCTATCTATTGTCCCGAAGAGGGCCGAGCCTTGCCGGAAGGAGGACCTTTGACCTTTTGACCTGGATGTGACCTTTTGACCCGAAATTCATCCACGCACTTCCGGTGATGCCGCGCACTTCCGGATAACCCCCGCGCGCGCGCGCGCTGCGGCCGGGACGGGGCGGGGCGGGCCGGGCCGGGCCGGGCCGGGGAAAACCCGGATGTTGAAAATCCGAACCCTACGTCTAAGGGAAAATTGGAACTCTTCTGTGTTCGGAGGTAGTTTTAGTGAAACCGGAAGTGACGTCACACACTTGCGCAGAACCCACCACAATGAATGACCCGGATGTAAACAAGTCCCCGGATGAATGAACAGGTCAGTACATGCATTCCTATCATTCAAATGACCTTGAACTATCACGTGACCTCTCCGTGATGGAAAAACCCAGAACCAAGTGAGTACATGCATTCCATACCCAGGTCACGCCCGATTCACGCGGAAGTGACGTCATACACCGGTGCACTTCCCATGATGGAAAACCCCCAGAACCAGGTCAGTACATCCATACAGTCAGACGAGGTCAAAAAACTCTCTTCTGATTGGCTGTCAAAGATCACGATATGCAAATTTTTGAGGTCAAAAGTCAATGGTAGTGAATATACGCACTCTATACTGGAGGTCAAAGGTCAATGGGAGTCAATATACGCCCCTGATAGGGATTTTCCCCTAGTTTAGGGGTAAAGTCCGTGTTCCGTTTTTATATTTTTTTCTGGAGAAACTTTTACATGCACCCACCCATGCACCCAGGCCCCGATAAGCCCGGGGACCGATATGACCCCTTTTGGATAGGGTTGATAGGTGTTTTCCCCTAGTTTAGGGATAAAGTCCGTGTTCCGCTTTTTATATTTTCGGGACAAATCCTAATTTTACATACACCCACTGCCCCACTCTCTCAGCAGGCCCCGATAAGCCAGGGACCGATATTAGCCCTTTGGGATAGGGTTGATAGGAGTTTTCCCCAGTTTAGCGGTAAAGTCCGTGTTCCGCTTTTTATATTTTCGGGACAAATCTTAATTTACATACACCCACTCCAGGCAGAACCCGATAAGCCAGGGACCGATATTAGCCCTTTGGGATAGAGTTGATAGAGGTTTTCCCCTATTTTAGAGGTAGAGTCCGTGTTCCGCTTTTTATATTTTCGAGACAAATTCTCATTTTACATACACCCACCCATGACATGCAAAATCCTTCCGTAGGGACCCCAAGTCCCCGACTCAAATGAATGGACGGCATACAAGTCCGTACATGCACTCCTAATCACGTGACCGCGGCATGATGGAAAAACCCCAGAACCAAGTCAGTACATCCCATACTGTCATACCCAGGTCACGCCCGATTCACGCAGACCGGAAGTGACGTCATACACCTGCGCACTCCCCGTAATGGAAAAAACCCAGACACAAGTCAATACGTGCATTCAGTGCAACAATGTTGCAATTCGGGGAGCCAGGTGTTCGGCACGTGACAACCCCAAGCAGACGACAGCGAAATTCTGGCGGGAAAAAACCCCACAGACAGTACATGGCCTATCATGTTCCCATCTCACCGAAAAGACACGGGCGTACCCCTTCGCACCTCACCGAAAAAACACGAAGGTGAACGACATTGTAGGGAAAAACCCCACAGACAGGTCAGTACATGTCCTATCAGGTTCACAGGTCACGCCCCATTCACCCAGACCGGAAGTGACGTCATACCGCACGTGATGGAAAAACCCCAACCCTAACATGTCTAAACATGATCCAAGGTCAAAGACAAGATGAAAGGATACAGGTCAACTCAAGTGCACTCAATGACCTTTGACCTCTGTCACGTGATATGCAAATTTCTGAGGTCAAAGGTCAATGTACGGGAATATCAATGCTATGTACAACTCTCTCGTCAGATATGATTAAAATGATCCCCAAGGGTTTATCAAATTTAGTAGTGATACGTATCATTAGAAACAATAAAATAATGTTTGAGCGATATTCCCCAACATGACCAAGATTTTCCATGGCGGTTATCTTGGAAAATGACCCCCACAGCGAAAAAATGATTGCGTCTAATCTTAAAAAAGATCCAAGGAGTTTAGTTGTGTAAAGTATCAAGCTTTTATCATGAAGTTCACAATCCTTTCACATAACCGCCGGACTAAGACATCCCATGGTATCTCAACATTAAATAATTAATATTTATATCAAATCCATGCAGCTATATGTACCAGATATGTACAAGGGAGTTTCTCGAGAGCCAGTTCTATTAAACTTGTGTCTACAACAACTTGCTAACTGTGCATTTATTGCGCACAGTTGTGTCAAATGTACATGTGTCAAATGTAGATGTTCTTTGGGAGATTCTATTTCACAAGTCGGATGAGGGAAGGCACGTCTGCTTTCATACAAGTAGCAATCGAATAAAACAAACAAATAAATTACAAGATGGAATTTCTTTCTCAAGTTTAACTGTTGTTTCCATCGTGAAATTGATTGACAACGCTGAACAAATAGAATTATATCCACGTATGTTCCACAAAGCCTGACTTATCTGACAGAGGGGAAATCACGCCAAAATTTTCATCAGGCTTTGTACGGCAGCTTCTTGGTTTATAGCACAGTGACACTATAATTTGGAGTTAGGTGCAGGATTGGCTTTTTTTTTAGATACTTTTCAAATTTCCTATGCTTTAACATGGTGCTATATAGCATACTTGGCAATATTGTGCAGATATTTTTGCTAAACTTCGCAGTAGGCAGAAAAGTGGGTTACTTTAATAACATCTATATTCAATATTTAGCACTTTTATAATCTAGTGTAATTAGAATATATTCGCATTAAAATATCTGTAACACCGTGTCGGAGAAAGGACAATATATTCAATATTTAGCGCCTTTATAATATTATCTAATTAGAATAGATTCGCACATAAATATGTAGCTGACGTCTGAGAACAGACAATATATTGAATATTTAGCACTTTGATAATATCATCTAATTAGAAGAGATTCGCAGTTAAATATCTAGCTGGCGTCCGAGAAAGACAATATATTCAATATTTAGCACCTTTATAATATCATCTAATTAGAAAAGATTCGCACTTACATATGTAGCTGGCGTCTGGCAAAAGACAATATATTCAATATTTAGCACTTTTATAATCTAATATAATTAGAAGAGATTCGCATCAAAATATCTGTAACACCGTGTCGGAGAAAGTATTCAATATTTAGCACCTTTATAATATCATCTAATTAGAATATATTCGCATTTAAATATGTAGGTGACGTTTGAGAACAGACAATATATTGAATATTTAGCACTTTGATAATATCATCTAATTAGAAGAGATTCGCAGTTAAATATCTAGCTGGCGTCCGAGAAAGACAATATATTCAATATTTAGCACTTTTATAATATCATCTAATTAGAAAAGATTCGCACTCACATATGTAGCTGGCGTCTGGGAAAAGATAATATATTCAATATTTAGCACTTTTATAATCTATACTAAATAGAAGAGATTCGCAGTTAAATATCCACAAGACCTTTTTCGGAGAAAAGACAATATATTCAATATTTAGCACTTTTATAATCTAATATAATTAGAAGAAATTCGCATCAAAATATCTGTAACACCGTGTCGGAGAAAAGACAATATTTTCAATATTTAGCACCTTTATAATATCATCTAATTAGAATATAATTTGATTGTTGCAATCAAGTACCAAAGGAAGATGTTGTTTTTGGCGTTTTGTTTCTTTCGAAATTACAATGAAAGGGACCGATTTTCTCCGAAACACCTTCGGTCATCGTTGAGTGATTGGTTTGTTGTGCCAGTAATACTGAATACATGTCAGCTGTCTGCATCAGTGAGGTTGCCTTTATATCGCCCGTTCTGCAGGCATCAATCAAGCATTACCTGGGACTGTCTTAAACAGCCTATATACCAGCACATGCGCGTTGTTTAACCAGGACGAACGATAGAATAACCTGTTATTGTCTGAGTGGAGTTGCACAGACCACAAATAAAAATGTACTTGCGACTGTCTTAAAAATCCTTACATAACAGCGCATGCGCGTTGTTTAACCAGGAAGAACGATAGAATAATCCCTGTTATTGTCAGAGGAGTTGCACAGACCAGCAAATAAGATGTAAAGGCTGCCTTAAACCTCCTTATTCACCAGTCCATGCAAGATTGAAACTATGTAGCATTTGTGCTAATTATACAATATATTTTCTTTAAGCAGAGGCAATCGGACAATTTGGAGCTGCGATTTAGAAGAAATATTCAATAGTTATCATGGCTGCAATTTAGAAGAAATATTCAATATTTGGCATTTGTGCTAATTATACAATATATTTTCTTTAAGCAGAGGCAATCGGACAATTTGGAGCTGCGATTTAGAAGAAATATTCAATAGTTATCATGGCTGCAATTTAGAAGAAATATTCAATATTTAGCATTTGTGCTAATTATACAATATATTTTCTTTCGGGAGAGGCAGTCCGACAATTTGCGTTTGCGAGTTATCATAAATATTGAATATTTCTTTTGGCTGCAATTTAGAAAGAAATATTCAATATTTAGCATTTGTGATAATTATACAATATATTTCCTTTGAGAACAGGCAAGTCAAAGTGCTAACTAGCAGAAATCCTAGAAATTATCTTCAAAGTAGCACACCGCTTTCTAAATATCGCTGATTTTAGAAATTATTTGCGAAGTAGCAGATCTGCTAAATAGCATGCGAGACAATAATAACCATTCCTGCACCTTAATGAGAATTTGTGGATGTACAGGACTGCAAACCTCTTCTATTGAAAACAGTTGTACATTGTGCAACCTATATTTTGTAGCCTACCAAATTCCATTGTGTCTTTTCAGGGTTAATGGTACTTAACTTTCCCATTCACTAACAACCTCACCTGACGACGGTCTCTGGGCGCGTTCACGCTCCGCTGTATTTCTGGGTCAACTACAGAATGCCCCGCATTAATGGTTGGAGGCCAAAACATGTGACACCGATATTTTTACCTGAGCGTTAATCTGACGAGCCTAAGTTAAACCACTGTCGCAGTACACCTGTTGATTCACGATGGGAACCTACCATGTGTTTTCCATTTTTTGTGTCCTAGTCCAGCTCGTATCGCTTGTGAAATGTGAGTATATCTCCAGTTTATTTCTTGAAGCAATTTTACCAGGTGTATCTAACGGTAGAATTCTAAACAGCTCGAGCCGACCCGACTTAGACCTACATCAGTTTTTCAATCGGGCCTATACATGCAGCTTTACGTTGTTACTATTGGACATGTGTTGTTGGTGAAATATTGGACCTTATGGATTAATCATGTCAATTTGACTTCAGATGAATTTCAATGTGAACGGCAGGTAACTTTCCCGGTATCTGTAAACGTGTTGGCTTTTGATATTATGCGTATATTTGAATACAGTATCCATTCCGCAGGTTGTGTAGCGTAAATTTGCTCGAGGCAGTACCGGTATGGTTAAACATGCAGGCATACTGTAAATGCATATAGCTAGCCTTTAACTTCATCGCGAAAGCTGGCGAATCTCAGCTGGCGAATCTTCGACAAAATATAAAACTCGAGACTTCCATTATATTTTGTAATGTTTCATGTATGCGCCTGCATTTTACCGAACAGTCTTGCTGATGACACCTTGACTGTGACAAGAAGTGACCAACTTCATTACTGACCCAACTGTTAATTTCTCGACTGAATTCCTTCCTATACTAGATAGATAGACGATATTACCCTTCAAAGTTTTCAACTTTCCAATCTGGGAATAGAAGGAGTACTTATGCATGAGGACTAAAGATATGCAAGCAGTTTGTCAAGGAAGCATTCACGCAGAACTTATAATTTCACAATCCAATTTATCATTAAATAAACGATAAGATCATTATGGAATGAAAATATTACGGGCGTTTTTAAAATTGCGTCACGTTGTGCGTTTTTAAAATTAATGAGACTGCGCAAGTATTTTAAAATTGCGTAAGCAATTTTTCATGTTGCACCTCCAACAGATTATAAAAAAGGTGCATAACAATTAATCTCTGAAGACGACTGTCAGAAAGAATGTCACGCAGGTGTAACCCCTGGGGCATACTGTAACAGAAAATGTTCCATATGTTCAAGTATAGAAAAACCCAAGATACGAAAAGATTTTTATTTTTTTCACATGTTACTCGGTTACTTGATTTTTATCTACTAACACAATTAAATCACGCCGGAGGTAGACATAATGAATCAATATAGATTTTATATTGATAAAGTATATACTCGCAAGTAATCAGGTTTAGATGGTATGGACAGCTTATTATGCATGTTGTCGTGCATCCGCACTTGTCCGAACATCGGCCGCCTTATCGATGCCCGGACCCTTTTGGTATCTATTACCATTACAGAGATTGAATACCTTTCATCAATTTCGCAAATCAGTCGTAGAAATACGAATGACTGCCAAACCAGACTATCAAATTTTCTATGATCTGAATATATCGTGCTCACCTCAAAAGAAACGTCAATCAGTAGGCGTAAATTAAACGTCTGGCACGTCAGATTCAATTTTAATTATATTTAATTTTATTCATGTCCCACGTACTGTCCATTCCATATAAACATATTTTAATACTAACAGAATTGGATGCCACTCTATATAGAGTTATGAGAGACAATGGTATCAGTACATTTAAGACTCACACGAGACAGGATCATCACATCAGCGGATAAATATAGGTTTGTTCCTTCTGCTGCCACGACATTGGAAGGGGGTCAGCTGTATATCGGGTGGTTGGGTGGGTTCAGGTTCCTGTTGCTTCCATGCATTCTGCTGAGAAGCAACAGGAACTTGATAATGTGATGCCAGGCACTGTGATATCGCTTGTCTTTGTTGCACCATGTGGGCGTCCTGTCTGTCTTGTGTGCTGTCCTCGGTGTTTTGTGAGGTGGATGGAGGGTTTCCATGCTGCTTCAGGGATTTTTTTCTTTAGGGTGGCAGGAACGCGGCTTGGCTGGGTGGTGCTTGGTTGGTTCTTCGCGATATAGCAATATAGAAATATTGTTGAAAGCGACGTTACATTCTATTCACTCACTCACTCACTCACCCAGCTATATATCGTAGTCCATAGTGCCAATTAGGTTCTTGTTACTTTATGCCTAGATCTGTACATTTACTTGTATGCTGAACGCAGCATGCGAATGCGGTAGCCTACAGGGGCATTGGTTGTCTGCTTAGTAGATTAATGCAATTAGGGAAAGTGTTGGTGGGACCTTCATTTCTGGTGTACCGTTCCGGTGATACGCTGATAAACAGCTTGTATCACTGACGTCCCTGGGAACAAGGAGAGTAGGGACGTCAGTGATACAAGCTGAATAGTTGAAAATTGTTCGGATTGGTAGCTAACACTCCAAGTCCAGATCTTTTTAACTGTGACCCCTTGTGTATTCATTTGGTGTTATAGGTCAAGCATAGAAGATGTAGCGCTAAACAATATACCATCTGTTAACATACCGAGCCCTTCCGATGATTTATATTTCTCTTCGCTAAAAAAAAAAAATAACTGGGATAAAGGTTCAACAATACCACTTCCACTGACCTGATTGAATACATGTGTATATACCACCACACCGCGGTTGAAATTCGCTACAGGTGAAAACACGTTCCACTACAGGTGAAATATGCTATACTTCAGGTGAAATAAATTATAACCTGGCTTTTTATTCCCTAAAACTGTTGGCGAAATGCACTAACGGTAGGCCCCAATACTACAGGTAAAATACGCTTACACTGCATGTGGAAAATCCTATACTGCAGGCGAAATAGGACATACTCCAGAGGAAATACGCCACACAAAAGGTGAAATACATTTTACTGAAGCAATCTCAGTAAACTCCCTTGATTTACCATCTTGGTTTACCAAGATTGATACTGCATGTGTAAAAATGTTTATACTGTATAGTATCATTCATGTTATACCTGAGATAATGATTCGCTATTGTATGTGGCACATGTTTATGCTGCAGTTGAAATAGGCGGTACTATATATATTTGAAATACAATATACAGACGAAATACGCTTATACAACAGCTAGGTAAAATAATAATACTTCATCTGAAGTAAACAATACTGCAGGTGAAATATCCCGCAGTACTGCAGGTGATATACCCTATACTACTCTGTAGTACGAGTTAATGCACATACTGCAGGTGAAATACCCTATATTACAAGTGAATGCACTTGTACTGCAGGTGAAATACCGTACAGTGCAAGTGAATACACTTGTTCTGCAGGTGAAATACCCTATTAAGTTAATATGATTATACTGTAGATGAAAGACGCTATACTACAGACGAAATAGGCGGGGTGTACAGTTAGATTACGCTGTACATGTATTACCGTACATGCAATTGAAATGTGTTAAACTACTTATACTACATCTAGGTTTGATACACTTATACTGCAGGTGAAATACGCTATACTTTAGGTGAAATGCGCTATACTACAGGTGAATTAGGCTATATTACATATGGACGTTAAATACGCTGTACTGTGCTGTAATTTATTAACACCTCTCCTCCAATAGGGCGTTCTTTGATGGAGTTTACTCATCCAAGCTGTTGCAATGCAAATATACAGAAACTGAGTCAGTGTGATTTAAACTAGGTTGTATGGACATGGAAATGTCAAGCACAACTCGTCGAGTGAACAAAAGGTTTAACATTGAATGAATTGCAGTCTTTTCTGATATTTTTGTTTGCCCACCGAAAAATGCTCGGATTTACGATACTGTATTCGACTTGAGCGTGTTTGTCCCTCACTAATAACACCATGGCAACTGTACATGAAACTGAACGCTTATTCATCCTATTTTCTGGCACATATATACCATAATTTAAAGCTTCCATCGACACCATCTTGAGAAGAATTTCCTAGAATTAGTTTACCATATCCTATAAGATTCGGTATAAATATAATCAACCATATTCATTTTTATAAGTTTAACATATATTTGTGTGCATATAGGCCTATACACTACAGAGATAAGTGTTTGAGACCTGAACATGTGCTCAGAAATGTGTGTAAATCTTATACATGTTGAAGCTTAACCTTGTGCCTAAACTGTATATCGTTGATGAGTTTAGAAATGCGTTCAAATCATAAACGTATGATTTACAGTGTAGATCATGTTAACCCAATCTAGGTAAACCAATATAGTATATTCCTTGATATTATATCTGAGATTCGTGTTGACATAGATATGACAGTATTTAGTCCTTGCAAGATTGTGACTGCAAATCTAGTACCACATGGAACTATTTGAATAATTGTATGAATATATATTGTTATTACGTGGGAGAACTCTTGAGGTATCATTTCCACTACCGGTATAGATTTTACAGACTTGACTCGGTGAATGGGTGAACTATTCTAATCGATGGATCTATATTGAATAGTACCTTTACCCTCTTCCTCAGATCTTAGTCTCCATATCTTATTATTTAGACCTATAATGGACCATGCTGATGAGAGTGATCGCTATACAGTTTAAACAGCGGAATAATATAGTTGTCAATCTGCGATCAAAAGATATGCCATGCATGAGCTTGAAATAAAACACAGCCTTCCGCAACCATTGCCGCATCCAGTTGATTAATATATTCAACTTTTGATCCTATGGGACAAGATCCCCCGGCCGCGTTTGCTGACTTACTGACTCAAGAATCCAATCACTGACGTTCGGATCGTCGAATGAGCATTGATACAAAGGACTCAACGTAGCCTAATCCAATTCTGGGACAGAGTATAAACTATAACTACTTATATTCTGTTCCAGTCCAAATATATCACGTATTTTATGTATATGATACATCATCTCCGATCTTACATGACAACCTTTCTTAGGATACTTTGGAATTTATTCGTAACCTCTCGAAGATATTGCTTCGTAGATATCCGTTCTGGTAGACGGGCCAATTGTCAATTCATCTTACGCCACGACATAGTAAACTATTTCCATTTTTTCTTCATCCGCCCAAAGCTAATCTTTCGCCTACAGCTATCACCAATTTCACTGAATATCATGTAGCCGAAAGTGGAACTCTTCACCAGAACGACAGGAGTTAGAAACTCCGGAATTTCAGAAGGACCCAGTCATGTTTAATAGGGCCGCACCACTGAAAACTGTTGGCCGCTTCTCTGTTAACTAGCCCATATGTTTATGAATTCTATGATTGTTGTTGCTATTGTTTTAATCGATGCTAATGTTGTTATATGGAATAGGTCTTTGTATTATGGGCGCGGAAAATCTTTAATGAACAAGGGCTGAATGTTGAATGACGGACTAGGCGATTGTATTTTTTGACTAATAATGCACAACCAGAAATGGAACTTTCTGCCGAGAGCGACAGGGAATAGAGACAGCGGAGTAGAAGATTTATATGTAGGCCCCCTATAGTTAGCGTTAGTTGCCGTTCGGACTCCAAATACGCCTGCGGCTTTTCAAAATCTGATGCTTTACCGTCCAAGCGGTAACTCCGCGCACTAACTCGTATTGTCTTAGAAAGATACACAAATTCTTGCATGCTGAATATCAGATTTATCATGTTTTATGTGAATTGGAAATCAAGAGACGGAAGAAACATAAAGGGCTATAAAAGGATCACTATTTTAGCCAATCAAATCAATCTCTCATTGAGAATAATTTATTTTTTCCCCCTCAGTCCAGGGGATTAATAAAGTTTTATTATGTGATTTCTCTGTCCTTTTCCTTAATCCCACTTCCACTTATTTACTTTCACAGGTGGTCCAGGCAATCACGATATCATGTTCATACGGGAAAACGTGGAAAAGGTTCGATTAAAATGCCACGCCGGTGAAAAAGAGACTGTTGATGGGACAGTACAATGGCTATTTGAGACCAACAAGGATCTCGTCATTCAACGGACACGTGCCGGACATATCGTTAAGGGAGGCAACTATTCATTTCGCGCCACACTGGAAGACAATGATTTGACTTTATACTCTATCAAAATGTCCGACTCTGGTACATACTCCTGTAACATTGCGGCGTCAAATGGCACAGTGAACGAAACTGAGTTTGTCTACATTATGGTTAAACCGGACGGTAAGTGAACGTTTCCGGATCTCTCATGAACAGCCTGCTGGTATTTCATTCCAAGTTATTAAGTTAATTGTGAACAGATTGAAGAGAAACCACCAAAGAACTAACTCTGCTGATGACTGTACAGGGAGAGAGACTGATGTAATTTGGACATATTCAGTTCTCATTTATATTTAAAAGTATCGCAGAAGGACCTGTATATATGGCTTATACCATTTACTAGATCATACGAGGAATGTTATAATATCAAACACCCTCACCATAAAGTAATATGAACAAGAAAATTATAATAAAGCGCAAATGGCTACTTCCCACTATAGCACAAGGTAATCCCTGGTCAATGCTGTCTAACCCGGGCTGTCTGGCACATGTTGAATTATTAAACGTTAAACACATTGTGTGCGGTATCCCAAATTCCGTCAATTTCCTGACCCGATAAATGGGAGACTTGCAAAATACCGATTATACAATCACGTGCTGCGATTGACACTTTCTGTTTGTCAATTGTGACCCACTTAGCCAATCGACTGACATAACTAGCACTTTTGGTTTATTTTCTTGTCCTAGTGCGCAAGCCTTCCCATTAATCACCCCACTATGTTTAATATAGGAATAATGCATTTTGATAACGTACGTTATTTTTCATGGTTATTCAGTTTCAGAAGCCAACGAGACGCGGTCCACGATAGTCGTGATTGTTATGGCCATTGACATCATCCTTGCTGACGTCAACGTTATACTGCTGTTGTCACATTGTGACTTGTACAAGAAACACAAAGGTAACAATTTTCATAGGAAGATATTTTTTGTCAATTTTCATAGTAATGTCATTGATCTGCTTCCAAATTCTCCAGCCAGTAGTGCTGTGGGAGGGGCTCGAGACGGAAAAAAACAAGCGAACCTTTGACAGTCAAAGGTATCGTTATTCAGCAACAATCAATGGAAGTGTGATTATTCTCTATTTTGTTTGTCGGACCGAGGGCTGAACAGCTGTCAATCTCATGTATCCATGTTCAGTCATTTTTTTGAGAAATTCTGGACTGTCGACGAACAACCCCATTACGATGTATCGTTGGGTTCGCTTTAACCTGACCCGAACTATAGGCAAAACTAATGTTCGAATTTAAAACACTTTTTTAAACACACATTCGAGGATCGTTTTGAACACATGTTTAGGCGTATACATGTTTAGATTTTAAACACATCGACCTTTATGAATGTACACTCAAAGAGTGGAAATTGATCGCACTCAAGTCTTAATTTAAAATTTGCACTCAAGTTGATTGAAATTAACTCTATTTGAGTGAAATTTTTCACTCTGCCATGAGTGACTTCAGTGACTTGGAGTGACTGCCAAGCTTGATTTTAAATTAATAATTTAATTATTAAGTTGAGAGAATATTGAATTAAGTTGAGCGGGACAAATTTACATTGTTTTTATTGAGTGTATAATAATGAAACGATAGATGCTGCTTAGCGCTAACGAAGTTTTTCATTGTAGGTTATTTGAGGTAAAGTAAATCAAATTAATACACCTGACTAAAAGTGAAAAATGCTATTTTTCTTTATAGATATATGGTCGCTAAGATTGTTCCTTTTGGCCTACCACATAATTTATGGTATCGTTGGCCTCATTTTCCTGCTTCTTTACGTCATAGGTAGAAATATAGGTAAGTTAAACAATCATATACACAAGTACTATATATAATTTATTTAAGGTATTGCACTCCCCGACAGAGGGCAAAATTTCGATTTATTTATTGTTGTGGATTTTTGAAGTACTGTGTCACTTTTTTTTATCTTCGTGAAAAACATCAGCTTTCAAAACATTTTGCATGATTTGTGAATTTTAACGAACATTGACACCTGATAAGCACTGTCACTGTTGGTGGTATCACTGTATTTTAAGAGCTGCTCATTTAATGCGTTTCACTGTTTAATTACCTTACTAGAATATGATTTCTCCAGTTTTACAAATAAAACCGTATATTTCTTGAAACCCGTTCATCATGTGAATTTGAAATATGACAATCTAAACAAGGAAACGGAAATATCGGTGCTTTCGTTTTTAAACGATGTTCAAGTTGGTGAGATGTTATTGTATAAATAGTGACCTTCTCATTGTGCCCAGTTTTGTTAGATTAAAAATTAAGCCCCATTAACTCCAAAAACAAGGTCGAAATTCGAAAATATGAGGCGCGATTACTTTCTTGATGGTATGGTCTACGTGAGAAAGTCATCAAGTGAATGAAGATTGTTCAACAAAATAAACGTTTTAAATGGAGGCTTAAGACGTGTATTCAAAGTTCACGGATCGGTTAGTCTAACCATTAATATAATCAGACTTAATGAAAATGGGAAGGCATCTAATATGTGTACATGGTTTATGAATATTTCTTTCAGATTTTCTGTACACTGTTGGACTAACTTGTAGCGCTACAAACGTTCCCCCCTCTTTAATATTGTGGATAGACTTCCTGGTAATGGTGAAGAGATTAACACGTGAGTAAATGTCATATTTCTGCAAGAAAATATCCTATATGTGTATGCAATGTATCATACACGTGGTCGTCGCCGGAATTTCTTGAGAGGGAGTCGTTCCTTGTGGTAGTTATTAGAGAGCCCAGTCCTAAATGCTGTGTAACACAGTAAAGTAACACACGGTTGGGCGCTAAGAGTGAATCGTTCGCACCCAACAGCCCCTTACTCTAGCGATGCCCTTGATACAATAACATTTACGGTTTGTCAAGGACAAATATGTCACATTGGCGCCCAACGTGGGGCATGGTGTGGCTATTTACAACGCACCATGAAAGCGATACATTGTAGGCTGTCTTTTTTATTTGTTGACATGTATAGTGTCGTTTTATTTTATAAATTTTATATACTGAAACCCTGTTGAGTAAATCGGAATCTTCTGCGCAAATTAAGAGTTATGCTAGTACATGGGAATGTCATGCCCTAATGAAACTGAAGGTTGTATCCCCTCATATCATTTTACATGTTATTCGATGGAGGCATATATACATGTAGTGATCCTCGATGGTGAGTTCCCCTGATCCTATTTTTAACTACCGGAATTGACTGAGCACAACTTTTACCAATAAAATGAGACACGAAACAGCACATAGCAACCAGTGGATATGGTAA